>CANDYH010000832.1:0-17768 GCA_947396885.1 Heligmosomoides polygyrus polygyrus | reverse complement strand
GAGGCAAACGAGTACGACGGTGTAATGGTTAAGGGTCCGCAGAGCGAGCTCTTCACGGCAGCGCAAGATCACGTGTCGTGGACTGGGTGGCGAAGTGGTTGGGAGCACGCTTCATGTTTGCGAGGTCTAGGGTTCGGTTCCCAGGCTACATCGCGTTTTTGCGCTTTTACCATAGTATCGGACTTCCATAGAGATTTCCATATCTGAACTTGTTTTTGGAGTTTGCTACGGTAAGATGTTTTTACTACCTATTATTTGACGACATCTCGTATCACCTGTATCACCTGTCGTCCCGTTGATCATCGACTTGCTCGAGCGGGCGCCAGCAGCGTCTCCACTCGTCCCTGTTGCGTGCCAGAGTGCTCCAATGGATCCTCCTCGCTCGAGGGACACGAAGAGCGTCATATCGGTCGTTCAGGGCTTTCACGAAGAAGTCCGACCAACGCGTTGGTGGGCGTCCTGATGTTCTTTTGACATCCCGCGGAATCCAATCTGTGACGGCTCTCGTCCAGCGGGTGTCTGCGAATCGCATTACGTGGCCGGCCCACCTAATTTTCGACGACTTGGCCCATGCGATAGCGTCTCTGATCTTCGAACGTCGGCGAAGCTCGGAACTCCGGAGGCCTTCTCTCACTTCGTGAGTCGTGTCACTCCGAGCATCGTCCTCTCGATTCCACGCTGCGCGACGCTGATCGCGTGTTCATCCTGCTTTCGTATAACCCAGGTCTCTGAGGCGTATGTTAGGGCAGGAAGAACAGTGGAGTCGAATAGGTGGGCACGGAGTCGGACGTTCTTTGTTTTCTTCACGACTTCTTCGACGCTCTTGAAAGCTCCCCAAGCCGCTCGTTTCCTCCTGCTCAGCTCTGGTGCTAGGTCGTTGGCCATGTTGACTTCGCGACCCAGATACACATAGCTGGAGCATTCGGAGATGTTCGTTCCGTTGAGCGAGAATGGGGCATCAGAAACCCATCCGTTCTTCATGAACATCGTCTTCGTAAGATTCAGCTGCAGTCCAACGCTTCCACATACACGATCGAAGTCGGCCAGCATTCGTTCTGCCTGACTGATGCTCGGTGTTATGAGCACGATGTCGTCAGCGAAGCGAAGATGGTGCAGTTGCCGGCCGTCGACCTTCACTCCCATGTCTTCCCATTCTAGTTCGCGCATGACGTTTTCGAGGGTGGCGCTGAAGAGCTTCGGGGATATGGTATCCCCTTGTCGAACCCCTCTCTTCACGCCAATGACGTGACGCCAATGACGCCAATGACGACATCTCGTAATTCACCAGCAATGTCCGAAGTATGCCAAATGCGATTTTATATGAAACTTTTACTCCAATAAATTGTTCTCATTGTCAATGTAAGGAACTTTGACACAGGAACAACATGAAACTGAATGAAACAGAATGCAGAATGCCAGAAAAATGCTTCAAATGTAATTCATTAGTGTCGGTGAGGTGAGTGTCACCAGTGCGCTCACAGTGTAGGAGGGGACCACATGATCTTCAACTTGACCTACCACCTCGATCAATATTCTCGCCTCTGTTATGCTTAAAAAGTCGCCGGTTATGGCCAGTGTTATACTCCCGCGGGAGCATCAGCGGAACGTCCGCGGACTAGGGGTGCACCGCGGACGGCGGGCGTGGCGGTGCGCGGCGATTGGCCAGGTGAGGGATCTCGGCGCGATTCCCGCCTTTCCGCGGACGCTCCCGCGGGAGTATAACTCAGGCCTATAACAAGCTGCTGCCGCCAACACTGACTCTACAACGTCTGCTAACCCTCGAGTGGTCATTCACCTATTGACACTGAAGTGCGGATCTCCCACTGGATGCTGTCGCTTCGAGAGACGAAATGAAGCTGCGAAAAGGAAAGCAAGCATCCTACAGGATTTCGAACTGCGACAGCTGGAAACCGATGAAGCGGAGGAGTCGGAGGTAGTGGAAGAAGAAGACCAAGAGTTTCGACCAGAAGAGGAATGTGCCGGAGTCACGACGCCACTAACCAGTGAAGGCATTATCACGTTTTTCGGGAGGACAGGTCGTTTCGAAGGAAAAGATTTGGCTATACTAGAATTGTTATACTATACAAATTTGAGAACTGGGGAAAGTGGACCGTATCGCGATTCCAGGCTAGGGCTGCAGTGGAGTACTATTGAACAGGAACGTGAAGCCAAACACAAGTTCAGATATGGAAATCTCTATGGAAATACGATACTATTGTAAAAGTGCAAAACCTAGACCTCACGAACATGAGGCGTACCCTCTACCACTGCGCCACCCAGTCCATGGCACCGGGATCTTGCGCTGCGGTAAAGAGCTCGCTCTGCGGACCCTTAACCATTACACCCTCGTACTCGTTTGCCTCGAGGATTCGGCAAAAACAGAACATGTTCTGTTACTATTTGGAGGACGGGGATTCTCCCTATAGTACTCGTTCTTGCCGTTCCGGCGTACCATTCAGACAGTTCCCTTGTCAGCGTCGCCCAACGTGGCGTCGGCTGGTAGTACGAACATACAAGTTTTCGCCGCGCGCGCGGCGGCCTCTGCCGCACGCGCGATGAATCGCCACTGATGCGTCGCTCCTGGGTGGGCTGTTATGGGGGAAACGGAGCTCTAACAAACTCCCAAGTTACGCTCTATTGTATCCAGATATGTGGCTTTTAGAAATGAAGCTTAGTGTCATGAAAGAACCCAAAATCGTTTCACAATAGCAGCAATTGTCTATTGCTTGAATTAGGTCACCCAATTCCCACCCAAAATACCATTTCCTCTTCCTCAAATACCTGAGCAGAGATATACAAAGCAGTTTATGTAGTTACAAGAGCGTTAGACTTCGTAACTGTAGCAGCACACACTATGTAGGTGTCGCGCTTGCCGCAGCAGTCGCCGCGGCTGCCGCGCACTTCTATATGTTCAGCTTGCTCCCACCGTGGCGTCAGAAGACGTGCTACAGACGTCGTACCACGTATCTTCTTCTTATTCTTCAGCGTTTGTCCCGCTTAGCAGCGGGGTCCGCTCTTCTGGTATGATGACGCCACTTCGCACGATCAAACGCTTGATCGGGGTGGATACCAGCTTCCTTTAAGTCCACGTGCAACGTATCAAGCCAGCGTTGCCTAGGTCGTCCTTTAGGCCGTTTTCCGGGCACATCTATGTTGAGGCCAATCTTCCGAACGGTGTCGCCGTCCGCACGAAGAACATGGCCATACCACCGTAGGCGAGCTTCACGTAGCTTGTCAGCAATTGGAGCGACGCCAAACCTTTGACGTACGGAGACATTGCGAACATGATCCAAACGCGTGACACCAGCCGTCCAGCGCAGCATTTTCGTCTCCATCACGCTGAGGCGGCTCTCAACTTCCTTCGTTGCAGGCCAGCACTCAGCACCGTACATCGCTACTGGTCGGACGACGGTTCTGTAGATCTTTGATTTTAAGCGATCCGGTATCTTTCTGTCGCACAGAACGCCTGTCATTGAGCGCCATTTGGACCACGCTGCGCTCACGCGTGAGTTCACCTCGCACGTCAGACTACCATCAGACGCAATTGCAGATCCAAGGTACTTGAAATGTGTCGCTCGTACGAGCGCAGTGCCATTGATCTCAATGGACCCAGTCTCGTTTACGTCTGTCGTCAAGTACTCAGATTTTTGGACGTTTAGCTTGAGCCCGAACGCCGCCAAGCGGTCACACCAAGATTGCACTTGTCGCTTAAGTTCGGCCTTGTCTTCACTCGCAAGCATTACGTCATCTGCATAGAGCAGCGTCCAAGGAGCAGGCTTCTGAAGGTCTCGCGAAATGGCATCCATTACGACAATGAAAAGAAGTGGGGAAAGCGCGGAACCTTGGTGAACACCGACGGAGATTGGAAACTCCGTGGATGTGCCGGCCGGCGCTCGCACTTGACTCTTAGGACAAGAGTAAAGAATGCGCACCCACTCGATCAGTTCTTCAGGGACACCGTGCTGTCGTAAGGCATACCATATGACCTCACGCGGTACACGATCAAATGCTTTCTCCAGGTCGAGGAAAGCAAGATGCAGCGGTTTTTGTTTCTCGCGATGTCTTTCCACAAGAAGACGAACAGCATGAATGGCGTCGATGGTGCCACAGCCGGCTACGAAGCCACACTGGTTGGTGGAAAGTCGGACGATCTCGCGAATACGTCCATCCACAATTCGCTCAAATATTTTCATACTGTGCGAGAGCAATCGGATTGGACGGTAACTTGTGCAGTCCGCGGGACTGCCCTTCTTCTTCCAGATCGGGATCGTCGTGCTTTGCTGCCAACTACCAGGAACCTTCTTCTCCGCAACAACCTGGTTGAAAAACTTCGTTAGCCATTCAGCAGGATTCCAGCACCTCGAGTTCCATAGTTCGGCCGCTATGTCGTCAGGGCCCGTTGCTTTGCCTGGCTTCATTTTCTTCAAAGCCGCTTCCGTCTCCTCCACAGTGATTTTCTGCACAGGACCGTGCGTAGGAGGGACGCAAGGGATAGGCGGATGGGCAAACTCTACTGTTGAAATTCTCTCGAAGTAGTCATGCCATCGTTCCATAGCCCTTTTGCGGTTCATCAGCAGATGGCCATTCTCATCGTTGATGCCAAAGAACTTTTCGATGTCCTCGCTCTGGCGATGGCGTGCTTTGGCAAGCCGATAAAGTTGTCGTTCACCATCGCGCGTCTCGAGTTTCTCGTTGACATACTCATAATGAGAAGCTTTTGCAACGGCAACAGCCTTCTTAGCCGCCCTCTTCGCTTCTTGGTACATACGCCAACTGTCGGCTGTCTTGTCGCTGAGAAAAGCGTGATATAGTCTCTTCTTCTCTTTGACTTTTTCCTTGACGTCGTCAGTCCACAGCCAAGTCTGCTTCTCAATCTTACGCCGTCCAGGCTTCGTCATGCCCAGTTCGGAACGTGCAGCTTGTAGTATCGAATCGGTTGCACGTTTCCATGTCTCCTCAACATTGGTAACCGTCGGCAACCGAATACGAGCAACAACAGCTGTGTCCTTCTCTTTCATCCGCCACCACTTGATCCTTGATGGTCCGCATCGCTCGACCTGCCTCAGCCTCGGAGGGGCGATCTTAAGTGTGCAGATCAGCGGACGGTGCTGCGTGGCGACAGTCTCGTATGGCACAACCTTCGCATCTGTGACCAGCCTTCGATCGCGATGCTTGATAAGGATAAAGTCAATCTGTGTCTTGGTATTCCCGCTATAGAAAGACACGAGATGGGAGTCACGCTTTCGAAACATTGTGTTCGCGATGGTGAGATTATGCGAGTCCGCATACTCAAGAATTCGCTCACCATCAGCGTTACGTGCTCCATAACCGAAACCGCCATGACAGCTGTAACCATCTTTCGCAGTCCCAACGTGGCCGTTGAGATCACCTGCGACAACGACAGCGTCTTCTGGCGGCACCTCTGCTGTCTTCTCATCAAGCAGGGTCCAAAACTCGTCCTTCGCTCGCTCGGAGCAGCCTGTCTGCGGAGCGTATGCAGAGAAGAAATGATACATACGCTGTTCAGCAGCAACAACGACCTTCATCAAGCGGTCACTGAAACGTTCCACGCTTGCAATCGCATCTCGGAAACGTTCGGGGACGACCACACCAACACCGCTGGTGGTCCTGGGACTGCCGCACAGAATGGCCTTAAATCCTCGGCCTATGTCCCTCGACTTGCAACAGGACCACCTCGTGTCCTGTACCGCACATAAGTCGATTCGTCTTCGCTCCAGTGCTTCTACCAACTCGCACGAGCGGCCCGTCAACGTACCCACATTCAGCGTAGCAACGCGGGTCCTGCTTACGTTACGGGACTTTTGGACTTGCTCAGTTGCCCCCCGATGCCGTCCTCGCATCAGGGACCCTCGCATACTTCTCACACTCGCCGGGCTTTGCGAGTGCGCGTCGGCTCCCGCGGACGCCGTAGCATTATCTCGACAAACAGTTAACGCCACCAACCATGTGATGTGACATGGGATCTCCATAGGCCGGCCTGTCACAAGGGCCTGTCGCCTGCAATCGAGTGTCCGTGCTTAGCTTAGCTCGCATAGCGAACAGTTTCCAGTGGCACCACGTGGAGGAACGGACATCGCCACCACGTCGTACCACGTATGTCGGAGTGCAAAGACGTAGTGACATATGCGTTCGGTCTCAGCAAATGTGTCACAGACATTACCCAATGCACATCCAGATCCGGAAGACATGCCACATGTAGGGAGAGGGATCGGAGTAATGCTATTCCCGTCGGACTGTGAACTGTATCGAGCGGTCCACCAATACCAATTGATTTCATTTCTGTTTTCGCAGAATGAGCACTTCAGATTAAGGCTCTTTATGTGTTGAGGGCCGAGCGTTCTACCCCCTTGTTCCCCTGGTGCGCCCTCCCCCAACCCTATGGGCTGGCGGAGTGGCGTTTTACCCCTCCCCCGCCCTTTAAACAGAGGCGTGACAAATGTCTGCGTCTCCACTGTCTCGCAAGGCCTTTGTCATACCATCGCTAACCCCGAGCGACGCCTAATGATATGCTCCCATATCGATCGGGCGAAGCGATGGAATCGATATGGGTGCCTATCATTGGGCGTCGCTCGGGGTGAGCGATGGTATGACAAAGGCCTAAGGCAGCCACTGGACTCTCGAGCAAGCCCAGGGGTTGGGGGTGGGCGGGCCAGGGGGACGAGGGGGCAGAACGCTCGCTCCCCTATGGGCTTGCTCGAGAGTCCAGAGGGTGCCTTGCGAGATAGTGGAGACACAGACATTTGCCACGCCTCTGTTTGAAGGGCTGCGGGTAGAACGCCACTCCGCCCCATTAGTTCCTTGCTATGTATAGAACGAGTTATTCTGCGAATGAATCGTGTACGTGCGATAGAGGGTGGGTAGGCCCCATAGGAGCAGTTTTGAAGATTCTGTCCTACCGTATCCCGCTTTCTATATAGCAAACCCAGTTGTTTCACTCTAATGAATGAGAAAAGGCCTAAAAAGGACAAGAAGATGGTCGGGTGTTCTATTCTCCGAGTTTGGAGGCGAAGACCCAATCAGACGTTTGGCGGCCAGTAGGCCGCTGAACGTCTGGTACTAAATACGCCTCCAGATTGCCTCCAAGAGATCTTCCGTAGAAACAGAATGGTGCACCTGAGCAAGTGATCGAATACCGCCGGTCTCTAGCCTTTCATCTCCCATGAGAAAGAGAAGAAAACAATGTTAATTTTCCCATAATAATTGAAGTCTGGATACTGGCACTTGTATTTCAGTTGTGTTTTTAGCGTTCATTTTGACCTTAGAGGAAGGTCAAAGAGGTCAATGTGGAGTTTCTCAAAGCGACCTATACAGGGTAGTAGGGCGTTGTCTGGGAAGCACCATAGTGGTTTCCAAATTTCCTGCGGAGCTCTGGGTAGGTCAAAAATGGCAAAAAACTGTACCGCTTCAGTACGGGCCGATAACGTAAAACTGACGCCTGGAATGCCCTTGCCGTGCCTACAAATAATCCTGCAAAAGGTTTGAAGCTTCAATCATTGCTAGAACCTAGGAATTGATTAATTCCTAATTGAAGCGAGACGGCGCATTCACGGGAGGCGCGCGCCACTATGGCGCCAGCAATTGGATGGCGGGGTGGTTGAGGGTTCAATTCCGGCGGAGTGGCTTCTGCATTGCTGGGCGCACATCTTGCGTTTTTGCCACCGTAAAGTGTTTTTCTGTTACGACTAGGTGTCATATTCGATTTCCAACCCTGATTTCAAACTTTTGTGATGCGATTTTACTCCAAAACACAAGTCACGCTAATGAATATGCAATAAACTGTTCAACAGTTGTGGTAACGTTTTATGAAACACGTGAAGCAAAGCAGCTTCTGACACTAGCAGCAACGAATAAATGCCAAGGAAGAGCAGCCGGAAGCTTCATGGCAGGGCGTGTCGAAAGGCACTTCATCGAAGGCGTAGTCCACCAGTGTTGAGAAGTGCCCCGGATGCGTGTCCACATATCCAGCTGCCACTCACGCGTACGCAAAGCACCTTTGGAATACCGGAGCGCAGAATTGCCTATACGTTTGACTGACCACCTGCAAGGACGGGTGCCTTAAAAATTGCCTTAAAAATTTGAACATCAAGTGAGCTGGTCCGAAGCGATTTATGATTACCTTCAAAGTATTGCCTCTTGAGAAGCAGTTGAAATCCGGACGGAAGTGGAGCACATGTTCATGAATTTGCCGAATGAACCGTCTGAAAAGCCGGAAGAAGTATACATCGAGAGGCTGGCAAAGGCTCGTCGCTCCTGGCGGTATTGTCATCAGCTTAAGCTGTTTTCCAGCTGGCACTTCGGAAACGAGGTTCTCGTGATCCCTGAACCCATGCCAGCTGTCAAGGAGGACAATGGTTAGGGGGGCTGCCGAAGAGCGAACCACGCATTCTCGAAAGAAACGCGGGACTTGTTGCTTACATGTAGCGCGCGTGGGTGGCAGCTGGATATGTGGACATGCATCCGGGGCACTTCTCAACACCGGCGTATTACGCCTTCGATGAAGTGCCTGTCGACACGCCCTGCCAGGAAGCTTCCTGCTGCTCTTCCTTGGCATTTATCCGCTGCTGCTGGTGTCAGAATCTGCTTTGCTTCACGTGTTTCACAGAACGCTACCACAACTGTTAAACAGTTTATTGCATATTCATTAGCGCGATTTGTGTTTTGAAGTAAAATCGCATCACAGAAGGTTGAAATCGGGGTTGGAAACTGAATATGACACCTAGTCATGACAGAAAAGCACTTTACGGTGGCAAAAACGCAAGAAGTGCGCCCAGTAATGCAGAAGCCACACCGCCGGAACCGAAC
Organism: Heligmosomoides polygyrus polygyrus; assembly: GCA_947396885.1. Lineage (NCBI taxonomy): Eukaryota > Metazoa > Nematoda > Chromadorea > Rhabditida > Heligmosomidae > Heligmosomoides > Heligmosomoides polygyrus. The sequence continues at coordinate 8,945 of CANDYH010000832.1, read as the reverse complement.
CCTCGACCTCCCACCCGCAAGTCCGCCACGCTAACAACTCGGCCATCCAGCCGCTGGCGCGCTAGTAGCGCGCGCCTCCCGTGAATGCGCCGCCTCGCTTCTTCAAACCTTTTGCAGGACTATTTGTGGGCACAACAAGGGCTTTCCAGGCTTCAGTTTTGCTTTACCGGCCCGCACTGAAGCGGTACAGTTTTTTGCCATTTTTGACCTACCCAGAGCTCCGCAGGAAATTTGGAAACCACTATGGTGCTTCCCAGACGATGCCCTACAACTCTGTATAGCTCGCTTTGAGAAACTCCACGGTAACCTCTTTGACCTTCCTCGTTAGTTCCGTTTTTTCTTTTGTTTGAATTTTTGCCTCTTCTTTTGTCGGTTTTGACTTTGCTCTGTTTGGCTTCTTCCTCATGGTTGTTATATTCTCGTTGCCGATAAAGTATTAGTATTAGTATTCTTATAGCACCATTTACAACAACTGTAAACTCCTGAACGAGAGAAAGAGGCTTCAGTGGGTTCTACACGCAGCATACGATGGTCCTACTGTTTTCAGATCAAGAAGCGGGCTTGCATTCGACACCTGCGCAGATTCGACTCACTCGAGTATAAGACACTCACCGAGCATCGCGAGAACTTCAATCAGTGAGTAGGCTCGGCGGGGTTTGCAGGTTCAGCGCTCCCACAGGACGGGTTTTCTCTAACAGCCGCGCAGGATCAAGTTTGAGGTTCGGGAATTGAAGCGGGGTCGTACTCCCTCGCTTTTGGCAGAGGATTCTCTCCAATTTCAGGTTTTTAGATGCTGTCTTCATATATTAATAAGTTATTTTTTCAGGTGTGGCTGCGGCAATGCAAAGATATACAAGCACTTGCGTTTCCTGGTGTAAAAGAATAGGATTGAATATCAAAAAAAATTATGCTACATGCTGCTTTATTTTTTAAATTTTAATGCTACATGCTGTTTTACTGTGTAGTGAAAAATAAAGATTTCTTGTCCGCAGATTTAGAGTCAATGAGAGGTTTTTCATTTTTTCAGATTTTCTCAGGATGTCTTGGACACGGCAGTTTTCTGCCTGAAGGAGCGACATCTATTACCAAAATTGCGTTCTATAAAAATTCAACTGTTAATTACTGAGGACGACCTATGTGCTTTCCTTACAAAGTTTTTAAGATTACAAGATTTTTGAAATTTTGAAAGCATTCTTCGAATCGATGACGGGATGGCAACCGAAGGACGGACATGCCTCGTAAAGAAATCTCTCTCTTCTGCAGGAAACGGCATCATCATCTTCATTACGTCTGTCCACCTTGACAGCAGGGTCAGCCCTTCTGGTGTGGTGACGCCAATTCTCCCGATCAAATGCTTGATCAGGGTGCACACCAGCTTTCTTTAAGTCCAGGTGTAACGCATCTAGCCAACGTTACTTCGGGTGTCCTCTGGGACGCTTTCCAGGAACCTCAAGGTTCAGGCCAATCCTACGGACGGCATAGTCGTTAGCGCGAAGGACGGACGTGGCCGTACCAACGTAGACGAGCTTCGCGCAGCTTGTCAGATATCGGGACCACACCGAACCTCTGCCGTATTGTGTTGTTGCGAACGCGGTCCGAACGCATAACTCCGGCCGTCCACCATAGCTTTTCGTTTCCATTACACTGAGGCAGTTCTCAATTTCCTTTCTCACGGGCCAGCACTCAGCACCGTACGTCGCTACTGGGTGGACGACTGTCCTATACACCTTTGATTTGAGGTGCTCAGGTGTTGCCCGGTCGCAAAGCACCCCAGTGAGCGCCATTTGGACCAGGCTGCACTCACGCGTGCGCTCACCTCCAACTTTAGGCTGCCGTCGGACGTGACTGTTGATCCGAGATACTTGAAAGATGTAACTCGCGAGACCTCAGTACCATTGATCTTAATAGTTCCGTGTTCGATCACATCCGTCGTCAAGTACTCCGTCTTTTTGACGTTTTGCTTGAGGCCGAACAATGCCAAGCGATCGCACCACGCCTGTGCCTGTCGCTCGAGTTCAGTTTTATCTTCACATGCAAGCATGACGCCATCAGCGTGCAGCGTCCAAGGTACCGCAATCTGGAAAACTCGTGAGACCGCATCCATCACGACCACAACGAGCAGTGGGGATAGCGCAGAATTCTACAGAGATGGGAAACTCCATCGAGGTGCCCCTGGCGCTCGCACTCGACTCCTTGGGCAAGAGTACAGAATGCGCACCCACTCAATAAGCTCTTCAGGGATACCATGTTGTGACGCGTACCAGATAACTTCTCGCGGAACACGGTCGAAGGCCTCCAAGTCCAGGAAGGCAAAATGCACCGGTTTCTGTTTCTCGCGGTGCTTCACTAGCAAAAGACGAAGAGCGTGGATGGCATCAACAGTGCCCCAGAGACGAAACCAACTGATTCGTGGAAAGCTGGACGACATCCCAGATACGTCCATCGACAATTCGCTCAAAGATTCTCATGGTGTGCGAAAGAAGGCGAATTGGACGGTAACTAGCGCAGTCCGCAGGACTACCCTTCTTCCAAATCGGGATGGTCGTGCTTTGCTGCCAGCTCTCGGGCACCTTCTTCTCAGCAACAACCTGATTAAAAAACTTTGTCAGCCAGTCATCAGGGCACCAGCCCTTCGACTTCCACAGGTCGGCTGGTAGGTCATCAGGGCCAGTGGCTTTGCTTGACTTATCTTCCTCAGGGCTGCTTCGGTTTCGCTCACTGTGATCTTCTGAACGGGAACGTATACAGGAGGTGCAAAAGGAATAACAGAATGTTCAAATTCAACATTAGTGATTTCCTCGAAGTATTCGCGCCATCTCTTCACAGCCCTCTTACGATCCATCAGAAGATGACCGTTCTCGTCGTTAATGCCAAAGAACTTCTCGATGTCTTTTGCTTGGCGACAGCGAGCAAAAACAACGCTCACCATCGCGCGTTTCTAGTTTTTCGCTGACATCAGCGTAGTATGCGCCTTTAGCAGCGGCCACTGCCTTCTTTGCCGCTTTCTTCGCCTAACGATAATTCCGCCAATTATGGACTGTTTTATCACCGATAAATACGTGATAGAGCCGTATCTTTTCTCGAACTTTTTCTCTGAAACCGTCAGTCCACAGCCATGCCTGCTTGTCGACCCAGCGTCGTCCAGGCTTCGTTGTGCCGAGTTCAAGGCGTGCAGCCCGAGTTATCGCATCGGTAGCGTCCTTCCAGGTTTCGTCGACAGTTGTCACTGTCGGCAACCGAATGCGAGAAATAACTGCCGCTTCCTTCTCTTTCAGTCGTCACCATTTGATTCTAGCCGCCCCACATCGCTCGACATGTTTACACCTCGAAGGTGTGATCTTCAGCGAGCAGATCAGTGGACGGTGTTGCGTGGCAACCGTCTCATACGGCACGGTCTTCGCGTATGTGACAAGGCCTTGGTCACGACGCCTAACAAGGACATAGTCAATCTGCGTTTTAGCATTCCCGCTATAAAACGAGATGAGGTGGGAGTCACGCTTTCGAAATTGGTGTTCACGATGGTGGGCCGGATTCATGAACGCGGCCGGAGGTAAATTCTACCCCCACTTACCTCGACTGCCATTTACCCGCCACTTTCCCCGAACTTACCCCCGTTTTCTGATTCATGACTGCCGAGGCGAGGGTTTTGCTCCGCGGCCAATTTCTGACCCAGCGCATGCCTCCGCTGGCCCGTGCCAGGCTGGCCACGGGCCAGCGGAGGCATGCACTGGGTCAGAAATTGGCCGCGGAGCAAAACCCTCGCCTTGAAGGTAAATGTTCCCCGACGAGCCACGGGGTAGTATTTACCTCGACACTTACCCCCGATTTTCTCCCCGCCGCGCGTTCATGAATCGCGCGTAAGTGGGGGGTGGGGGTAAATCTTACACTTACCCGCCGGTAAATCGTTCATGAATCCGGCCCCAGGGTTCGCTGTGTCGAGTTCGAAGCGAGTTGTTGCATCGGTAGCAGGATGGGCGGAATTTCTGTTCTCTGTTCTCTGTTTTCTGATTTTCTGGCCATTTTGGGCAAATTGTTTCGGCTTACTGATTTCTGGGAAAATGGCCAAAAATTGGCCAGAAAACAGAAAATGGGGAGGGGAGGGGCGAACAAAATTATATCACAGAAATCCAATGAAAAGAAATCAAGAAGTGTCATAGAATTATGAGTTTCATTCCAAAATTATACATCTGAATGTTTTAAATCGAAAGAATATGACGTTTTGATATATGCCCGTATAGAAATTAGCGTACACCTCGTGAACTGTGCAGCTTTATTTGATTGATTGATTGCCTAGCACTGCTGATATGGAGTTCCTTCATAGGGCATTCTCGACTTCGGAATTTGGATTCGTACTCTTTTTGAATTTAACTGTAATTTGGATCATCTACGATTACTTGCAACATTATATTAAGGCTACGAAACTAGGGTTTTGAGGGGCATTTAATTATCTGTTAACTAACTGCTAGTCCTGGAGTTACTGTGCGCAGGATTATTCTCCAACCCCGGTTTAAAAATTGAAATGTTTGTTCGATCATCCTCGATGATGGCGGGCTGCTTTTCTAACTTTAGACCGTGCTCAGCTTTTGTTGCCAAAAGTTATTAACATACAGCTGAGAGAGACAGAAATGTTATAGTTACCTTTGATTTCGCTGGTGAATGGATAAAATAGTGTAGTAGTCACATGTATCATATGTCGTCCCGTTGATCATCGACCTGCTCAAGCGGGCGCCAGCAGCGTCTCCATTCGTCCCAGTCGCGTGCCAGAGTGCTCCAATACATCCTCCTCTCCTGACGGACACGATATCGCTCGTTCTGAGCTTTCTTGAAGAAGTCCGACCAACGCGTTGGTGGGCGTCCTGGTATTCTTTTGAGACCCTGCTGAATTGAGCCGGTGGCTTTCGTCCACCGGATGTCTGCGAAGCGCATTGCGTGGCCGGCACACCTACTTTTCGACGACTTAGCCCATGCGACAACGTTTTTGATCTTCGAACGTCGATGAAGCACGGAACTCCGGAAGCCTTTTCTCACTTGCGTAAGTCGTGCCACTCCGAACATCGTCCTTTAATTCCACGCTGCGCGACGCTGATCACGTGTCCATCCTGCTTTCGTTTGGCCCACATCTCTGAGGCGTATGTTAGGGTAGGAAGAGCAGTAAAGTCGAATAGGTGGCCACGGAGTCGGAGGTTCTTCGTCTTCTTCACGACTTCTTAGACTCTCTTGAAAGCTCCCCAAGCCCTCCTTTCCTCCTGTCCAGCTCCGAAGCTTGGTCATGTTGGTTGCTGACCTAGATACACGTATATGGAGGAGTGGGAGATGTTCGTTCCATTTAGCGAGAATGGGGCATCAGAAACTTGTCCTCCCCTCATGAAGATCGCCTTCGTAAGGTCCAGCTGCGGTCCAACGTTCCCACCTACACGATCGAAGTCGGCCAGCATTCGCTCCGCCTGACTGATGCTCCGTGTTATGAGCACGATGTCGTCATAAAGTGAAGATGGTGCAGTTGCCTGCGGTCGAGCTTCATTCCCATGTCTTCCCCCTCTGGACGATGATGATGGAGAGGACATATGCTTCATCCCATTATTTTGTGTACAGCATTCAAGAAAGCACCTTCACTCAAAAACTGTTGGGCTGACAGCCCCTTCAGGCACAATCTCGTGCTGTTCTGTGAAATATCAAGCCAGCGAAGAGCATTGCTGAGATTACCTGAAAACTTTGAACTACGCGAAAACTAGGGGACTTACACGGAAGGATATTCTTAAAGAACGGGACAAACTAGGAATACAGATTCTGGCGCAGCTAGTAATACTCAATGAATCCATGCACAGCTTTAGAGTATGCTGCAAGAGTATGTTTGTTGACTCAGCACAATGGAGATGAAACACGTAAACAGTTTCTAATGAGCCTCCATTGCATTTGACCCAGTTTTTTACTAGTGGGACCATTAATCAAGCGAGGTCTGTTTTGTGATCCCATCTTATTTTAGACTGTATCAGTGAGCGTTAAACCGATATATTATAATATGAATGTGGTGGGTTGAATTCATCATTTATAATGCCACTTTTTTGTGCCTCTTTTCTCTAGTTACAACGTTTGGAGAACCAAAGCATTTTCACAGGAACGCCCACAGTGTTGCGATTAATGATGTAATCGTTAGAGCGTTAGCTGTGAAACGGAGTTGGTCAGTAATGTTACATACTTCAAATGTTGAGATTCCTAGGATCTATCAATCAAGATTTACAATTTACTGATTTTATTGAATCTGAAGGGTGTTAGATATTTTTGATTTCTTGCAAGTTAAAACGCTGCTTCATGACTACATTTCTAGTCATAGAAAGGTTCGCTTTTCTGTTTTCTGAGTTCTGTTTTCTGACAAAAGCGATTTTCTGTTCTCTGTTTTCTTGGAAATTTTTCAAAATTTCCACCCATCCCTGATCGGGAACACCCTTCCAGGTTTCATCGACAGTTGTCACCGTCGGCAACCGAATGCGAGAAATAACTGCCGGTTCCCTCTCTTTCGGTCGCCAGCATTTGATTCTAGCCAACCCGCATTGCTCGGCATGATTATACCTCGGTGATGCGATCTTCAGCAAGCAGATCTGTGGACGCTGTTGCGTTGCAACCGTCTCATACGGCACGGTCTTCGCGTCTGAGACAAGGGCTTGTTTGCGACGCCTAAGCCCTAGTTTATACTTGCGCCGCTGCGCGGCGCGGCACGATGGTCGGGATAGGTATCGACCGGGCGGCGCCAAAAATCTATATCTATGGCGATCGTGCTGCCGCGCCGCGTGGCGGCGTAAGTATAAACTAGGGCTAACGAGGGCAAAGTCAATCTGCGTTTTGGCGTTTCCGCTATAAAACGAGGTAAGGTGAGAGTCACGCTTTCTAAATTTGGTATTCACGATGTCGAGGTTGTGTGAGTCTGCCTACTCAAGTATACGCTCACCATCGGCGTTGCTTGACCCATAGCCAAAACTGTAGCCGTGTTTAGCTGCTCCAACATGACCATTAAGGTTACGTGCCACAACAACCATATCTTCTGACGACATTTTAGCTGTTTGGGGGCCAGAACTCGTCCTTGGTTTGCTCGGAGCAACTGCAGGAAACGGCATCAGAAAGCGAAATCGTAGCCTATAAAATTTTAGGATCGTTTGAGAGACAGTGATAAAACTACGCCTTTCTGAAACAATTTTCTATATGACCAGACGTCTCGATTTAGCGTCATTTGCCAAAACCCCACCTCGACCCACTAATGACATGGAAGACGTTACTTTTAGAACCTGCTTTTTAAAGCATAGAAACCACATTTATTAAAGCTTTGTGAATTTTTCAGAAGCCCAGAAAAATCTCCGAGTTACAGCAGTTTACATGCGGCCACTCGTTCTCTGACATGATCGATCGCAATTCTGCCTTTTGAAGGAAAGGACGACAGAGAGCGGAATTGTGCCATATAAAATTTTAAGTCGTGGTTATTATACAATATGCTATAAATTATACTTCTCCGCTGAGATGACGATATGATTATGGATTGGATCGTATACAGAATTCTCGCTTTTCATGAAAAAATTATTCTTAGCCGAAGCAGACCACCCATATGGATAAAATTCTGCCACAAAAATTCCAAGTCTTGATCAATGCACAGTGAAAAAGCCATGATTTTCTGAATCGAACACGATGAATCGACCCTTGGAAGCGGCGGGAGGGGTTCAAATTCTAGTCCATTTCGCGAAAATATGTACCAAAAATCGAACCCCCGCCACGCATGAAGACCACTCTCTTGGAAATCGGTTCCTATTAGAAAGCATAATTGCTCAATAATTTTGAGGAGCAGGCGGTATTTTTGATTTTCGGAAAGTAAGGCGAGTTATGATCAGAGCCGAGTTAGCCTAGTGGTTAGTAGTGTAGTTTCATGCACAAACGGCGTCACAGGTTCGACTCCCGGCTCCAGCACGCCATGTCCTGCAAAAATTGCAAAAATGGCAACGGTTCCAGCGTCAGGCCCAGGTTGACAGGCCGGCTGATGGAGAAACCTCGTCACAAAACCATGATCACAAGTCGCAATAGAATCAGTGTAAAGGCTAGGACGTCACCCGGAAGTGGCGCACAGAACCCCCGCCCGAGTTCTGTGGTCAGTATGCGAGGGCTACCGAGGGCCGAACGACCTCGGCTAAAGAAGCTAGTTCGACTGGGGACTCTGAATGTGGGAACGCTGACCGGAAGATCTAGGGAAGTGGCTGACCTGATAAAGCGCAGAAGGATACAAGTCCTGTGTCTGCAGGAAACGCGATAGAAAGGGGCGAAAGCCAGGGAGATCGGAGAAGGGGTCAAGCTGAACTACAACGGAGAGGACACCAAAAGACACGGGGTAGGGATAGCTGTCGCGGAGTCCCTCAAGGATTCAGTAGCGGCTGTCCAAGGTATAAACGACCGCATCATGTCTCTGCGGCTGGATACGAAGGAGGGTTACTGGACCGTCATGTCCGTCTACGCTCCGCAGACCGGATGCCCCGAGCACGACAAGGATGAATTCTACCTCTCGCTCGAGGAAGCCATAAGGTCCGTACCAGAAGGCGACTACCTCTCCATAGCAGGGGACATGAACGGGCATGTGGGGAGTGGCAGAAGAGGAGTGGAAAGGGTTCATGAAGGTAAAGGGATCGGCCTGATAAACCCGGATGGAGAACGAATTCTGGATCTGGCTATCGCCCACGACCTGGCTGTCTGTAGCACCTTCTTCGCGAAGAGGGAGAACCATAAGGTGACTTATGCTAGCGGAGGAAGAAGGACGGAAGTCGACCACATCCTGGTTCGAAGGGCTGCCCTGAAAACAGTCCGGGATGTGAAGGTCATTCCGGGAGAAGACGTGGCATCACATCATAGACCCTTGGTAGCCGACCTTAGCATACCTCTACCCACCAGGCACAAAGTGGGGACGGAACCCAGGATCC
>CANDYH010000831.1:0-15735 GCA_947396885.1 Heligmosomoides polygyrus polygyrus | reverse complement strand
ATCCGACGTCCTTTTCTAAGAATTCCACCGATTTTGGCATGTTACACCCATGCGAGGTTGGTAGGATCAGGATCACTGACCACCCTCAGTTATCGGTATGGGTGGTCTCCTAACATGATCGGCTAGATGGACTTCGGCATCATATTCGGCACCCTGAATAACCCCTGCCCTTAGAGGAAGTGAGCAAAATCGGTGGTTCCTGTCCCGACCACCGTATCCGGACCGGAGGATCCAGAAGGAAATCCAAAACCTGTCGAAATCGGCGGAATTTTCAAAAACGGACGTCGGATTCATAATTAGCGCTCCAAATAATCCCCAGGTGATTTTGGCCCGGTTTAAAAATATCGGTTTTCGATGACGTCATTGTCCTTCTGCCGCGGCCTTAAGCCGCCTCGCGTTTGATGCGAAATTGTCAAAAGTGATGACCCCACCACGGATCTCCCTCGATAGAGAGCCTTCGGGCTCTCTTGTTAAGAGGGATCTCGGGCCGCTTGTCGCAGGCCCACGTGGCGCGTCCCCGGGTGGTGGATAGGGGAATTAAACGCGAACCAAATGCGACCGTGTACTGCCCAGAGACGCAGGTGGGATGCAGGGGATGGACTCCTTGCTCCTGCTGTGTCGGGTCGATGCGTTCCTTGTGCGTGGGAGCGGCATGCTCGTGCACAGTGTGCGTGGATGTGTCCGTGACTGTGCGGATTGTAACTGTGTCGGCTCGGCCAAAAGCTTGCACTCGGTAGACTGGGAGTACATGTAAGGCGATTCGAGGCCGCCTTAAGTCTCGCCCCGTCCCTTCGGGCAGTCTGGCTGGCTGCCCGAAGTACCCCGCCCGCACGACAGAGCCTGACTAGCTACCCGTGTTGTATTCCAGTCAAACACAGCAGCACTAAAGGGCCTCATTCCCCTGACCCCGAAAGAGCCCCATTTCTGCAGCGATGGGAAGGACGAGTACGGAGAGGCTGCTAAAATCTCAGGGCCTAACCAGGCTGCGCAAACTGAGAAGGACTAGGATGACGATCTGTACTTACAACGCCCGCACGCTTGCGTCGGAAGCATCCGTCGAGGACCTGATGATGCAAGCCAGGAAGATCAAGTACGACGTCATCGGACTGACCGAGACGAGAAGACACCACCCCCTACACGCCGCCTACGACTCCGGAGAAGAACTGTTCCTCGGAACATGCGACAGCAGGGGAGTAGGCGGCGTTGGTGTCCTCGTCAACACGCACTTGGCCATGAACATCGATTCGTACGAGTCTCTGACTAGCCGAATCGGACGTCTGCGACTGAAGCGATGTGGCTCCGTGCCAGCCTTGACTGTGTTCGTCGCGTATGCCCCAACATCCGACTACGACGACGAAGACGTCGAGGCCTTCTATGTGGAGCTGGACAAGTTCTATAAGGAAGATCACACCTTCTACAAGGTGATCGTCGGCGACTTCAACGCCAAGATCGGGCCACGAAGGTCGCCGGAAGAACTTCACATCGGAACCCACGGTTTGGAGTGGAACGAGCAAGGTGAAAGGCTGTCTGAGTTTATCATGTCGACCAAGACCATCCATGGAAACTCGCAGTTCCAGAAGCCTCCCTCCCTACGATGGACCTGGGAATCCCCCGGTGGCCAGTTCCACAACGAGATCGACCACATCATCTTCAATCGCAAGTATTGCCTGACCGATGTCTCCGTTGTCCCCAAGTTTTACACGGGATCGGACCACCGCCTCCTTCGCGCGAGGTTCCGCTTTTCGCGTCAAGGAGAGAAGGCCGCGAAGTTCAAGAAGAGGAATCCCAGAACGACCATCAACTGGGACCTTTACACCTCTCTTGTCGGCCTTTGGGAAGATGCCGTCATGGACAACGTCGACGAGGAATACGATCGCTTCGTGCACCATCTCCACGATAGTGCTAAGGGAGCCGAGAGCTTAAAGACCACCAAGAGACGCCTGTCTCCGGAAACTCTTGAGCTGATACGCCAGCGTGGAGCAGCACGAGCGTCAGGCAACTACCAACTGACGTCCGAGCTTGCAAAGCTATGCAGAGCGGCGATAAAGGAAGATCTCAAGGAGAGAAGGGCGGAAGTGTTGGCTGAAGCAGCAGAGGCAGGGCTGAGCATTCGCAATGCCCGCCGGAACTTCGCCAACTTCAAGACCAAGATGACCGCTCTCCGACGTCCTGACGGAACCATCACCTCTTCCAGAAGGACCATGGAGAAAGTCATCCACGACTTCTACTCCGATCTCTTCGATAGCCACGTCCACCTGCCCCCATGCCATCTTCCGCAGGATGGATACGTCTTTCCCTCTGTTCTCCCTTCCGAGATCCGACACGCCATCTCGTCGGTGAAGAAACGTACAGCACCCGGTTCTGACAGGATCAGAGCTGAACACCTGAAGAACCTCCCGCCAGCGCTCATCAACACCCTGGCGCGGCTCTTCACACGCTACCTGTCCGAATGCAAGGTTCCATCTCAGTGGAAGACCAGCAAGACCGTTTTGCTGTACAAGAAGGGAGACGTGCACGACATTGGCAACTATCGCCCGATCTGCCTGTTGTCCGTAGTCTACAAGCTGTTCACTCGAGTCATCCTGAATAGGATTAGTAGAACGCTGGACGAAGGACAGCCATGCGAACAAGCAGGATTTCGGAGAGGATTCAGCACGATCGACCACATACACACCATTACGAAGCTCATCGAAGTGTCGCGAGAGTACAAGCTGCCGCTGTGCCTTACGTTCATCGACCTGAAGAAGGCATTCGACTCCGTCGAGACTGAAGCGGTCATGGAAGCCCTGCTCACCCAGGGCGTTCCTACTCAGTACATCAGAGTTCTTCGAGAGTTGTACAGTGGATTCACGACCAAGATCTCACCATTCTACAACGACGTCGTCATTGACGTGAAGAGAGGGGTTCGACAAGGGGATACCATATCCCCGAAGCTCTTCAGCGCCACCCTCGAAAACGTCATGCGCGAACTAGAATGGGAAGACATGGGAGTGAAGGTCGACGGCCGGCAACTGCACCATCTTCGCTTCGCTGACGACATCGTGCTCATAACCCCGAGCATCAGTCAGGCGGAACGAATGCTGGCCGAATTCGATCGTGTATGTGGAAGCGTTGGACTGCAGCTGAATCTTACGAAGACGATGTTCATGAAGAACGGATGGGTTTCTGATGCCCCATTCTCGCTCAACGGAACGAACATCTCCGAATGCTCCAGCTATGTGTATCTGGGTCGCGAAGTCAACATGACCAACGACCTAGCACCAGAGCTGAGCAGAAGGAAACGAGCGGCTTGGAGAGCTTTCAAGAGCGTCGAAGAAGTCGTGAAGAAAACGAAGAACGTCCGACTCCGTGCCCACCTATTCGACTCCACTGTTCTTCCTGCCCTAACATACGCCTCAGAGACCTGGGCATTACGAAAGCAGGATGAACACGCGATCAGCGTCGCGCAGCGTGGAATCGAGAGGACGATGCTCGGAGTGACACGACTCACGCAAGTGAGAGAAGGTCTCCGGAGTTCCGAGCTTCGCCGACGTTCGAAGATCAGAGACGCTGTCGCATGGGCCAAGTCGTCGAAAATTAGGTGGGCCGGCCACGTAATGCGATTCGCAGACACCCGCTGGACGAGAGCCGTCACAGATTGGATTCCGTGGGATGTCAAAAGAACACCAGGACGCCCACCAACGCGTTGGTCGGACTTCTTCGTGAAAGCCCTGAACGACCGATATGACGCTCTTCGTGTCCCTCGAGCGAGGAGGATCCATTGGACCACTCTGGCACGCGACAGGGACGAATGGAGACGCTGCTGGCGCCCGCTCGAGCAAGTCGATGATCAACGGGACGACAGGTGATACAGGTGATACAGGTGATGACCCCAGAATTGGTCGAGATTAAGACCATTTGATAGAGCCGAGCTCCTCGAGCTGAACCGAATTGTACCGCTGAGATTGTCGAGAACTCAATTCTGGGCGAGTAAGCTTTACCGCTGCCGTCCGGCGCTCTAATATTGCAGATGAGGCTAAGGCAGTTTAGGAAGCTAGAGAGCTGGAAGCAGATCATCGTAAAGTGCCTTCGGTGCTTTGCTCGTCCACGAGTTTGCATGCCTTTAGCTCGCCTCGTGGACCCGTCGACCGAATTCTGAAAATATCGTGGCAAACATGCCCAATCTGCATTTTCGCACCATCAACCTTGCCAATTCGTGTGATAATTTGCTGTGCTTTAGCGCTTTACTAGAGCATACTACTGCCTACGGAATCCACACGTTCCAGCCAGAGAGATTGGAAGCTGATAGAGTTATCGTGCTCCGAACACGCCCGCGCATGCAAGTTAGCACAACAACGGCGTCGATATGTAGGAATCATTTGTTTATGGATAATTGCTCGAAAGTCGTTTCCGACTGGGTGGCTGGATGTCAATTATTTAAGAGTTTCCAGTTTCGCGCACGAGCTAAGGACGAGAAAATGTTTGGTGGTTGCTAGGTGAGAATACACTCAATGAAACCGCGTGTGGTGCAAACAGATAACGTTCTGGAGTAAGCTACCGAAGTGTGGGTGGAAAACATCGCTTCCAGTTAACTCGGAACATCAGTGTAGTAAATTCCTTCCATCGCTTCAGGATTGGTCTATAAGGTTCATCGTCTCTATACCACCTCAGCACCAGGCATCAGTAGCCTCTAGATGAAATAGCATCTGGTCTATTAAGCTTTATCGTGAAAGAAGTCGCAGCTAAAAGTTGCTGTCAAAAAAGAATATGAAAGGCGAGCGAAAACTTGCGTGTTATGTCCCATCCTATGCCTTGGACCTGAGGAAACTGATTGCTTCACCGGTCACCATCTAGACACTTGTGAGCAGGTACTAAATGTTGCTGCAAACACAGTTGGTTAAGCGCGTTCACAGTCCCTCGAGAAAATGGGGAATGAATAACACTGGCACAATCCGGGGTCTCTTCAGAGATTCACATAGTTGAGGAGAGGCTTACGCAAGAAAAGATCAAACGTCTTATTAAAGCCGGAAGCAGGTGATTCTGTAGTTTCGGAAAGAGGTAGAAGGGCTTCAATTTCACAGCTTCCAAAGGTGGTAATCACCTACGGCAGGAATGGGGATACGTCATCTAGTTTTCTTCATCTCTTGATCTTCGTTCACGATTACAAGGAAACCCCTAATTAATGAAAAAAAACTGTCGCATAAAAGCGAAAATGATTAGAATAAACAAAGTTTAGCAGAAGTTAAAACAACATTCACGTATGCATAATGGATCACATAAATTTTCGTAACCGTCTTGGTTTAGCTCGATCCTTCAGACTGTATAAAGTGTTTTGCAGGACGATCCACAGTCTGTACAGGGGATTAGGAATGGACTCGCGGATCAGCAGACTCGTTAGCATGAAGAGGTCAGACGTTTAACGGTTTCATATCGCCATGTGGGAAGTGTCGTCCAAGTAACGCTCAAGGGGTCAAGCAATGGGATGGAGGTGTAGCTGCTGCCCCTGTCGACCCTCTATGTCTACGCTCTTCGTCATAAGTAGTCAAGCAGGGACATTTTGCGGCAGAGGTGTCTCTCGCGTCGGAAACAACACTAAAGCGATTGTCAGAGGCACTTTGCAGGAATTGGTTCGCTGTGATGCGCTTGCCACATGATCGAAGCAAGGCAATCGAATCAGCCAGGCATTCCGTGAATTTGTGAGGCTGTCTGGCGGAGGAACTACGGGTGTGAGACCCAATTTCAGGACGTTCGTTCGTCACCAGAAAAACCAGCACGTCGTTTGAATCTACGCAGCGATCGAAAAAGGGGTCCTGGTCCTGTTGTTTCAACTGACAAGGGAAGCCCAGACTGCGATTCGGATTGCGAGGAGCAATTCGGCATCAACAGATTTAAACACTCTTTTCAGATATTGGGGTGGTATCAGTTACTGAGGTTTGATGGATGTAGGGCTTCACAGCAGCGGTTGTTACGTGCATGCTCGTAAAAAATTATATGAAAATTCAATTTCGATTTTCTAAATCCACCATAGCTTCCCTAAAAATGTAGGTTTGTGACTGCTACTTGAAGGTGAAAAGATTGCACACTCATTCCGTATTAATTTGGGCGTCGTCACATTTTAGTCTTTCCTCTTTCCCTTCATTACCTGTCGCAGAAAAAAACGCTGTTTTTAAAAGAGAAAGCTTCTCAAGCTGGCTTTTAATATTCCAAAAACGATGTCAAACCTATAAACTTATTGGCACGAAATAAGAGGATCAGCAGTCACAAAGTGTTCAATTCAAAATCCTTCTCATTCATTGCTTCTCTTGTATGTAGAAGTAGAACTAGATTTGCTCTTGTCTAGCCTTTGCATCTCTGCGTACTTCTGATCCCGTCTTGTGAAAGTGAAAGATTCATAGTACCCCAGTTAGACGTCTTTTCGAGAACTTTCACATAGCAGTTTTCAGAAAGAAGAATTTTTATGAGCGGAACATTCAATTACAATACTTTAGGCAAAGGCGCGGTGGTGCACTAGGGAGAGGTGACAGATATAGCGTGCAGATCGATTCCATGTAGTTTCATGGTTCGTGTTTTTCACACAGCCTAACCAAACATTCCTCCGGGTCGGCAATTTGGCAAAACCCAGGCTTGTCTGGGAAGCATAAACACTGACTTGTCCATCTGCTGGCCACCGAAGTTTGTTATGGTGATCAAAGTTTGTGGGGGGTACGCATTCGAATGGACTCCATGCTATCCTGCAGTAGAATGCGACGCGCATCCCAAGCTGGGAGTGAATGACGCTGCAACATACCCTTTATCCTTATAATATTTTACTCAATAAAACAACAACATCTGCATACCATACCTGAAATAGAAATATCTGTAGGGAACTCCGCTCCTTGTCGCTTTTTACTTTATCCCTTTTTAGTGGCTTGAAATTGTTTGTTGATGGCTTCAAATTGTTTTTCCACTGTTTGTTCTAGGTGTTCCCGCATGTTAGCTGCTCTTGCAATGTGTTATTTGCGTGGCTCTGCAGGTACAAAATAAACAAATAAATAAATAAACCAACTCAACAATCTTTCTCCCTCACTGACTACATTTTTGAGATTTAAAGAAAGTAAGAACAGTCCAGTGGAGCTCCTGAGAACGTGATCAATAGGAGAAGAAAGAAGCGCGCCTTCATGGTGACAAATTGAGCGAGAACAACGGACGAGGTGAGGTTTTCGTGCGACCGAAAACAATCCTTATAGCGTCGCCGTTCAACTTTTGGGTTCCTCCCGGAACAGGAGGTGGTGGACACACGGGGGAACGAGGATGGGGTGCTTCTCTTTAGAGCACTGCCTGGGAAGAACCGCCTAGAAGGCTGGGAGGCCTACAGCACTATTATTTTGAAGAATTATTTAAGCTGGTCCTAAATGAATTAAACGGTTGGAATGGTGCGTCAGCGCAGTTGTCCCTGCCTCGTCTGGCCTAGCCCAACCCCTATAAGCACTTTCTCGAATTCAATTAATTTGCGCCCAATTATCTCTTCACATCTATGGACCGGCATTCATAGATGGCTAATGCCTTCATCGTCCGTTCATGCTGAGAGAGATGCTTAAACCGTCTACTCCAACCGCTGAGAAGTGAATGTCAAGAGGAGAATCACTATGTCGGCTATGCAAAAAGAATCGGATGTTTTCGCTGAATATTCATTTCAATAATCTTTAAGGAACCCATATTCGATTTCATCTGAACCAGAATTCGCGACCCTTCGAGACTCGTCGAAATGCTTGACACGAGATTGGGCTTGATTACTTCTCGCGGTCGTGTCGCGGCATGGAATCGTCAGGACTACCGCAGACTTCTGAGACTCATCTCAATGTTAATCCTCGCCTGTTGTTTAGTGACTGGCATTCTAGCCACGAAATGCTGCGTGTTCACAGTCTGACGGTAGTGGGAGTCTTACGCTTTCCTAACAAATATGGCTCCAAAGGAGCCAAAGAAACGGTAACCAGAATAATGCAGGTCAGCTCTGTAGGATGGGTTTGGAACCATTCGCGCTTGAGTTTGTGCTGGAGACGAGGATTGGTTCCAAAACCCATCCTGCTGTGTCGGGCTTTGCGGTGAGGCGGCTGCTTATTCAAAAAGCGGAGAGGGCACTCCGCATCTCTTTGCGCCTGCACTATGTATCTCCGACATACGATACTGACTGCTATACAACTGTTTAGAAGGTCCTTCCTCGACGTTATTCATCCTTCAAATTTGTAGATGTATTGTGAACGTAATTCTTCAAAAATGCCAGTAGCGAGTGCTTCTGTCTGAACAGCATCTTGAGGAAAGTTCATGGGACCGTAAGTAAACAAGATAATATCCTTAAAGACAGTACACACGTTGTTATAGAATCCGACACACCCTTATTTCGACAAGCCTTCTAATGGGAAGGCTCAAATTTCTGCAGGAAAGAATTATCCCAGATGGGCCTGTCACTGGAAATCCGGAGAGGATCCAACAGTATCCTCTACTTCCACTAATGGTAAAATGGCCAGGCCTCAGCTGTGTCTCGGATGGAGTGCTAAAAGTTCAACGATCGACTTGGTGTAGATGCCCTGGTCAATCCACCGCACGACGTCTGACGAGATCTGGAAGTCCGGCGGAGGCATTCCCACAATAGCACGGCTCTGTAGACGCCTTCGAACCTGAAGCCGCTGCGTCGATGGCATTTCGCTCGTGTCCCCTCTAGCGTCCAGCAACCAGCTGATAATATCGCTTGTGTGAGGCAGCGCCACGTTCCTTCTTCAGTGCCACCTTCAGCGGTCTCACTTGTGCGACGGGTCAAAACATTGCCGGAATATATAGAGTGAAGAGCCGCCACCAATCCTGCCCTCCTTCTCTTCTCCACAATGCTAATCAACGCCATACTATTGCTTCTACCATTTCAAGGCATGGCGCAATTCTGGGGTACGTTTAGATTTGAAGAAAGAGCAAAACCAACACACCGAGATAAATGCCGTCCCGACGTCAAATTCGTTTCAAATTGAGCACTTTCCAAATCAGCTTGCTCATTACTCTTCTGAGCAAGTTTGGCGCTGTTGAAATCAAACTTATCATCTATCAAATCAGAATGTCTAGAGACTATCCGAAAAAGTTGGAATTTCTTTTGTCCACGGAAATTTAGTTTGAGACTTTTCAAATTCAGCAGCCCTAATAAGTAAGCACACTGCTGCGAATTTCATGTAAAATTATTAACTACGCTAATACGCTTTCATTTGACTGATAACAAAATCTCTGTGTGTAAAAGTACACACTTGTATACTGTACATGCGGTAAAAATATTTCTGGAAAACACACATATCTTCACTTCGGTGTTACTTGTCGGCGGTATTTAAAGTATCAACCAAATTGAAATCGCAGTGTCTAGGCGAGTGCATGGTGTGATCTATTCTTTTAATACGCTCAAAATTGCTGTTATAATACGCTCAATCTGTGCTACAAAATGGGTTTAATACCATCTCTTTCATAAATCCATTACCTATCACTTTTACGGCTAATTATTGTTTTTATACTTTCATGAAAATGTAATGAAATTTCAAACCACTTTGAAATCATCAAACACTCTTTCATTTGTTGAGGCAGGTAAATTTTAAAACTTTCAAAAAAGCTATAGTACATCTCGAAACCTTTTAAAACTTTTTGGAGGCTCTCTATTGTATACAATGTGGGAGAACCTCATGTTAATTCGGAAGATGTTCATCCTGATTTCAAAGGTGCCAAGTTTGCTCAGAAGAGCATCTAATTTGACTAAAAAACTGTTCAACTTTACTTGAAAACTGTCCAGTTTGACATGAAAATGGAATAAAAGCACAGACGGGCCGACGCTGTGTGACCATGAAAACGTATGCAAGGAGAAAATGGTTATTGGTTTGAGGTGCTCTGGGCTCTCCGGAAGGTAGATGAGGCATGTTGCTTTTCGTGCATAAAGCGAGCAGACATGCAGTCATGCACCTGAAGGGGGAGATTGGAGCAACGGCACAGTCCTGGTGGTATCCATTGGAGGGCCCATTTGCTCTGGCTGACGGGGAAGAAAAATGATTGGACATGCCTGTCTTCATCATCAGCACAAAGTGTCTGTTAACTCAAGTAGGTGGCTCACAAAGCTCATTTATATGTTGGCTTTATCTGTATTGGTAGGTTAAGAAAATTCTGGGCAGCGCTATTTCAGCAACCGCCGAATTTTTGTTGCAAATTACAGCTTTAGCCAGCAAGACTTTCTCCTTCTCTCATTCATGATGTTCTCATCGGTCGCATTTTCTCGATCCCAATCCACTAGGATGTGCGAGCAGTTGTTATGTTCTTCAAGCACCGAAGATTGCCGAACTCTAGGTCTAGAAGTACCGCATCGGCACTCGGAGTACAGGATGCGTATTAGTGAAAAACCACACCTGTGAAATAAGGTGATGGAGGAGGTTTCATACTGTTTCCAGAATTTTCTAGCGATTTTTTTCGCAGGTTATCGACGAGGCTGCTTTGAAAATCGGTCACTTTCACATATGTGCATTTTTGGTGTATAGGGGTCCACAGCTGGTTACCATAGATCTCGTCGCCGTGGTCATCGTGAGGGGATTTAACCTTTTTTTTTCATGCAAATTTCGTTTTGCACTAGTTTTGGATAGGATTTGCGTAATAGCTTGTAGTCTCGTTGCGGAACTATTATGTATAGGTTGTCCGGAAAGTTCTCAACGTATTGAGTGCTTCTTTTTGAACAACATGCCATAACTTTCTCAAATCTTATCCGATCGAAATAAGCAAAGCAGTAAGCAATCAGATCACCTTTGCCAGCGAGCCACCAGTCGACTTATTCCATCATCGAAGAAATTGGGTGGTCGAAATTCGACAAAATCCACGAAAGCTGTTTTGGCTTGGTCCTGATTGGTGAAGCTTTTGCCAGCGAGAAGGTTCTGAAAGTGTTTGAAGAGGTGGTAGTCGGTTGGCGAGAGGTCTGGAGAATATGGCGGGTGAGACAGGAGTTCAACCCTTAATTCGTTCCATTTTCGAATAGTGATTTGTAAAACTTGTGGGCGGGCGTTATCGTGCCAAAGAATCGGGCCTCTTCTGTTGACCAATGCTGGTTGAAGTTGACGCAATTTTTAGTGCATTTCGTCGATTTCATTACACTTGGGCTTTGCAGTTATCGTTTGTTATGGTGCTAAAAAGATGTAATTGATCACACCAGCCGCCGACCACCTCACAGTGACCATTACCTTTTTTTGGTGGAGGTTGGAGGCCTTTGGAAATGCCTGGGGAATTCATCGGCGTCCAACCACTGTCCGGAACGTTTCCTGTTGTCATACAGAGAACCACATCTCATCACATTCGATGATTTGATCCAAAGACGGGTCAGTTTTGTTGCGTAAAAGTGGAGCAGAACAAATCTCGAAACGTGGCAATTTTTGACGCTCACTCAGCTCGTGGGGCACCCATTTTTCGGAAAAAATTTAACCCCTGGTTGGCATTCAGAGTGTTAAACAGTTATCTTGAAGGTGCCAAATCTGGCGACTTTCATACTCTGTAAGACCTACTTCTTAAGAGCTGGAAGGTCTTTGCTTGTTTGAAGGATGTCTGAGCCAGCCTCTTTTCGGGACAGTATAAATCAAGAAATACGACTGCAGTTTTGAGGAAAATACTATTCTCTACAGCTGATGGAGCTGATCAAATTTTTTAAACACGAGAGAGTTTGATATAGATTTTATAATCATTACAGTAGAATATAGATACATATTTATTAGCAGTGATTGAAAAATCTGTAATTGCGTGGAGTCCTGTAGAACATCGCCGATTAGGCAGCCGTATCCTAATAGCGCAATTAACTCAAGCGAACAGAACCACCATCGCGCGAAACATGCTTCAGAGAAAGAAATTACCTGAACACCACTGAACGCTGTAAAAAGCGCTTCACGAGGATTCACAATCAGTGGGTTAATTTGCGATATTATTGATTTGTCTTTTAAAATTATTTTGGTGGCGATGTCCGCTCCTCCACGTGGTGCCACTGGAAACTGCTCGCTGTGCGAGCTAAGCTAATCACGGACATTCGAAAGCAGGCGACAGGCCCTTGTGGCAGGCCGGCCTACGAAGATCTATGTCACATCACATGGTGTATGAATAGTCATGTTTTTCGAGATTGTGCTACTGCCTCCGCGGGACCCGACGTGCATTCGCAGAGCCCGGCGAGAGTGAGAAGTATGGGAGGGTCCCTGATGCGAGGACGGTATCAGGGGGAAACTGAGCTGGTCCGAAAGTCTCGTAACGTAAGCAGGACCCGCGTGACTACGCTGAATGTGGGTACGTCGACGGGCCGCTCGTGCGAGTTGGCAGAAGCACTGGAGCGAAGAAGAGTTGATTTCTGTGCGGTGCAGGAGACGAGGTGGACCTGCCGCAAGTCAAGGGACATACAGTACCGGACGCGTCTTTTGAATAGACGCCGAAAAAACCGCACTTTTGCGGTTTTTGCGTCTTTTTGCTATAACTCGCCCAAATGTCATCCGTTTGAAAAACCAAGAGTATATTTGAGCTCAGGAGATCGAGCTCTATCGTTTGGTGTATACACTTCATATGAAAGATCAAAAATGGCCAAAAGTGAAAACTTGCGCTCCATTGAGAAGGCCGGCCGCGGACGAGTTGTCGGCCGCAAGGCGCCGAAAAGGTTGCAGGCTCACAATTCCTCCAATTTGAGGTTTTATGAGAAGCGATTGGTACCGTTCGATTCGTCTCTTCGAGATCTACACAACCATGTATACTTCTTCGCCAAACCACCGCATTTTCGCAGTGGGTGATCAAAGATGGCTGGAGTAGACTTTTGCTATTGGAGAAGCTTACCTTCCAGGGCTTGGATGTTCTTAGAGCATCTTAAGCATGGCGTGAAGTGTTTTGTCATGTCAGGAATCCTCTGAGAGTGCGCCGTGCACAATGCATATAGGATCTAACCTATCAATCGAGGGGGGGGGACATTTGTAGAGTGAGCATTTAGGGAGTTTTATGAGAAATTCTCAGCCGCCCTACTCAGTAATTGCTGTACTCTGTCCTGACGAGACTTTGGAGTGCGCTGTGCACAATGTATATAGGATCGAACCTATCAATCGACTGGGCGCGACAGCTTGTAGAGTGGGCGTTTGAAGAGTTTTTATCAGAAATTCGCAGCCGCCCTACTCAAGATTTGCTGTACTGTCTCCGGCGAGACTTAGGAGTGCGCCAGGAGCAATGTATATAGAATCGAACCTATCAATCGAGTGGGGCAACCGCTCGCAGACTGCACGCGCGGGCGTTTTCAGAGCGCAGTAACTCTGTCAAATTCGAATCGTTTCGGCTGCAACTCCTGGGTGTTGTAGACAGTAGAACGTTCTAATAGTACGCTAAAGTAGAGCGGGGTAGCTTAGGAAGAAGCGATGTTACAGGGGTGCGAACATGAAGGTGAGGCTTGGGTGACGTATTTTTTTCCGATTTCGGTGTACCACTGCGGGAAGACGCGGGAAGCTAAAAGCCTCAAAACGCGTAGGCGAACAGGACGTTTAGGGTACTTTACGACTACATGCTCTGAACACCTCAGCTGCGTAAACTGCCTTAGCTTCAGCTGCCAGTTTGAAGCGGCAGAAGATAGCAGTTAGAGCTTCTTGCGCTCTTACTCGACCAGAATTGAGTTTTCGACACACGCTATGGTACCATTCTGTTCACCATGAAGAGCGCTATCGAATGGTATCAATTTCGACCGATTTGGGGAACATCGACTTTTGGCGGTTTTCCATCGAGGACGAGGCCGGTGGAGACCGCGGCCCGCGGCAGACGGGCGGTGACGTCATCGAAAATCGATGTCTTCAAATTGTGCCATGCTTGATACCATTCGATGATAGAGCTTCTCATGCTGAATTGAACGGTGCTATTAAGAGCAGAACTGTAATCTAGGCGAGTCAGAGCGAGGAGAACATCGACCGTTGTTGTGCTAAATTGCAGGCGCGGGCGAGTTTGCAGCGCAATATCTCTATCAAGTTCGAACCTTTCCGACTGCAACTTCTGGACATTATAGGCAGCACAAGTTTCTTGGCGTGATCTAAACACAACGGTGTAGCTGATGAATGGACTAAGTTACAGCGCTGCGAAAATGCGGGTGAGGCTTGAGTGACATATTTTTCCAATTTCAGTCGACCTCAGCGGGAAGGCGCTGAGAGCTAACGGCCTACAAATGTGCACGCTAGCAGAACACCTTAAGTGCTTTAAGACGACGTGCTCACAGCTTCCTAGCTGTTTAAAGTGCCTTAGCCCCAGCTGCCGTTTTAGGGCAGCGTTCCTAGCGGTTGATATTTCCTGCGCCCTTACTCGCCCATTTTAGAGTTTTCGACACTCGCTATAACATCATTAGCTTCAGCCTGAAAAGCTCTATCGAACGATATAAATTCCGACCAGTTTCAGAAAAATCGATTTTTTAACTAATTCTCACCGTGGATGGGTGCGCTCTGGGCCGAGCCTGCGCTGACGATGACGTCATCGAAAATCGATGTTTTCGAAATTGGGTAAATTTCCTCGTCCAAAATCATCTAGGGGTTATTTGGGGCGCTGATTACGAATCCGACATCCGTTTTTAGAAATTCCACCGAATTCCGAGATTTCAGTAGGTTACTTCTCGTTTGAGGGTGGCCGGGTCAGGATCACCGATCGCCCTCAGTTACCAGTATGGGCGGTCTCCTGCCGTAGACGTCCAAATGGACTTCGGCATCATGTTCGGCACCCCGTATAAGACCCGCCCCTAAAGAGAGCTGTTATCTGAGTGAGTAAGAGCACGGAGAACATAGGCCGTTGTAAATTGCACGCGCGGGCGTGTTCGGAGCGCGATAACTCTTTCAGCTTCCAATCTTTCTAGCTGGAGCGTGTAGATTCCGTAGGCAGTAATATGCTCTAGTAAAGCGCCAAAGCACAGCAAATTATCTCTTGAATTGGCAAGGTTACGGCGGTGCGAAAATGCAGGTTGGGCCTGTGTGACACGATTTTTTCAGATTTCGGTCGACCGCTGCCGGTTCACGATGAGAGCTAACGGCATGCAAACTCGCGGACGAGCAAAGCACCAAAGGCACATTACGATGATCTGCTCCTAACTCTCCAGCTGCCTAAACTGCCTTTACCCCATCTGCCATTTTAGAGCGGTGGACGGCAGCGGTGAAGCTTCCTCCGCCCTTACTCGTCCACATTTGAGTTTTTGACCCACTTGATGGTACCGTTCTTTTCTGCTCGAAACGCTCTATCGAACAGTTTCAATATCGCCCAATTCCGGAAAAATAGTTTTTTTTGGCAATTCGACCCCTCGAAAACGGGGGCGCTCTTCGCCGAGTCTGCCCGGACGATGACGTCATCGAAAGTAGACGATTTCGAAATTTGCCAAATTTTCTTCTCCAAACTTTGTCCTAGGGGTTAAATGAGGCGCTGATTACGAATCCGGCGTCCGTTTTGGAAAATTCCGCCGATTTCGATAGGTTTTGGATTTTCTTCTGGATAATTGAGGGTGGTCGTGTCAGGAACACCGATTTTGCTCAAACTTCGTCTAAGGGCAAGGGTTATTCAGGGTGCCGGATACGATGCCGAAGTCTATTTGGCCGATTATGCCAGGAAACCACCAATACCGAAAACTGAGGGTGGTCAGTGATCTTGACCCTACCAATCTCAAATGGTTGTAACTTGCCAAAATCGGTGGAATTTCTAAAAACGGATGTCGGATTCGTAATCAGCGCCCCAAATAACCCCTAGATGATTTTGGACGAG
>CANDYH010000830.1:0-21061 GCA_947396885.1 Heligmosomoides polygyrus polygyrus | reverse complement strand
AAAAACCGGTATTTTCGAAATTAGCCAAATCTCCTCGTGCAAACTTCGTCCAAAATCGTCTAGGGTTTATTTGGGGCGCTGCCACTCTAAATGAGACTATTCAATTTAGCATGAAAAGCTCTATCGAACGGTATCAAGCATGGCCCAACTCGAAGACATCGTTTTTTCGATGACGTCATCGTCCTTCCGCCGCGGCCTCGTCCTCTATGCTAAACAGTCAAAAAATTGATGATTCCAAAATCGGTCATGATTGACATCGTTCGATAGCGCTTTTCATGCAGAACGGAACTGTGCCATTCCGAGTGTCGAAGACTCAAATCTGGGCGAGTAGGAGCGCAAGAAACTCTAACCGCTAGCTTTTGCCGCTCTAAAACGCCAGCTGAGGCTAAGGCAGTTTAGGCAACTGAGGAGCTGTGAGCATATCGTCGTAAAGTACCTTAGGCACTCTGTTCACGTACGTATTTTAAAGCCGTCAGCTCGCCGCATCTTCTCGCAATGATCCACGGAAATCGGAAAAAAATGCTTCACACAATCCTCAACTGCATATTCGCACCCCTATAACATTGCCCCTTCCTAAGCTAAACCATTCTACTTTGGCGTACGTGCAGAACGTTCGACTGCCTACAAAACATACAAGCTGCAACATGAAAGGTTACAACTTAATAGAGCTATTGCGCTCCGAACACGCCCACTCGTGCAATTTGCGAGCGGTCGCCCCCTTCGATTGAAAGGTTCGAATCCGTATGTATTGTTCACGACGCACTTCAAAGGCTTGCTAGACAGCCTTAGAGCAACTCCTGACTAGGGCGGCTGCAAATTTCTGATAAAACTCCCCAAACGCTCAGTCTGCAAGCTGTCTCCCCCCCTTGATTGAAAGGTTCGATTCTGTATGCATTGTTCACAGCGCACACCAAAGTTTCGCTGGGACAGATTGGAGCTAATCCTGAGTGGGGTGGCGGGAAATTTCTGATAACATTCTCCAAACGGCTCGAAATAGTCTTGAAAACGTCGCAGTTCCCAGTGAGAGAAGATAGAAGCGCAGGGGACATGCGCTCGCCCACTCGATTGATAGGTTAGGTTCTGTGTGCATTGTGCACGGCGCACTCTCGGGGCATTCCTGGTACGACAGAGCACTGGCGACGTACGCCATCTTTGAGATACTCCGAAAGCACGCATATCCTGGGAAATAAGCTGCTCTAATCGCCCGTCCAGTCAATTTTGGACCACCCACGGCGAAAATACGGGAGTTCCGGTAAAGTTTTGCACATGTTTGTGTAGATCTCGAAGAGGCGAATCGAACGGTGCCAACCTTTATTCAAGAAACCTAAAACCGAAGGAGTTATGAGCGTGCGACGCTTTGCGACGCTATGTTGGCGTTTTTTCGCCCACTTTTGACCGTGCGGCGCGAGCGGTATTGTATGTGGTTCACCAATACAATGACTTGAGTTGGCCAGCCAGCATGAACAAGTCAGTGCTTTATCCTATCCAAACAAATCTGGTTCCAATTCACTTACCATTCAATTTCCCTAAATACAATGTTTTATAAGTGTTGACCTTGTCGTTGTGTGTACCACTTTTATTTTAGCGCGGACCCTTTTCGCTTTACGCAGGACCTCTTTTGTTTTATCTGGACTTTTTTAAGCAAAGGTAAGCGGTATCTAAAGTTAAAATAGACGGCCCTCAAGAATGGCAGAGTCATCCCCTATTCTTAGGAAATTTGAACCTGGAACTCCTCTACACGGCAGGGTATCCTTAAAAAATGCATACCTTTTTGAGTGAGCATAAACATTCTGTCCCATTCACAAAAACAACGTCTTTAGGCTTGACAATGAAAATTTTGTGCGAAGAGGTGCTGCCATCCACTCGTTGACGTGCTCAGAAAATTTCGATGTTTATTTGATTGAAAGTGTACTGCTCCCGTTTTCCTACAGTTACGCCTTGAAGAAGTACATGACTCTTCTACTAGATTTATATGCATGTAGATAGCATTTTCGGTGACAGAACAATAGGCAATGCAAAGTATCGGACCGCTGAGCTTCATAACCTCTCTGTATAACGCGCACCAGAGGAACCGGATCTCTACACTGTTACGAAACGTTCTTGCTCTTCAAATTTTTATCTCTATCTCTATCTTATTTTATCTTTATCTCTATCATATTTTTTAATTTATTTTTAAACAAAACTTTGACGTGAAACGTGTACAACGCCTTAATTGAATCCTCTAGATAACGGAATAACTAGATTTCGAAAAATCCTCCTTCAGCCTCATCGATACGATTCGGAAACGCATCCACTGGCCCGCAGATATCGAAATAGAGGTTGTCCCAAGCCCTTTGAAGGTAACGCTTCAGCAAGGAAAAGTTGAGAGGATTCAAGTCTTGTGAGTAGGAGGGGGATTCCGTGGATGTGATGAAGTCTCGGTGACGCGGTGCTGCACCACTCCTGAGCGACGTTGGCTTTATGGGCTGGTGCGGAATCCTGCTGCAAGGTACAGCACTCACCACCGAAATTATAACGGCTACAAGGAAAGACTACTTCCGTCAGAATGTCCACCAGATAGATCCTGCTGCTTACTTTCACCTCTTGCTCGATGAAAATCAGAGATGTGTTGCCGTTCGACGGAGCACCACAGAAGCCGTGTTACCCATCCAAGTGATAAGTCGGCTTTTGGAATTGGCTCCGATGATCGTACGAGGTAGAATCCGGTCATTCTGGTGGCTAAAACACTGTACAGTTGTGAATTGCTTTCGTTCGTGGAAACAGTCAATCACAGTGATGTGGCGGTCGCTGGAGAAGCGCTTGAGAAGGGCGCGGCATATTTCAAGATGAAACTTCTTACGACCATCACAGGAGTGAGTATTCTCTCTGATGATCCCTCTAATGAAATCAGTGCTCATGCTCAGCTCCCGCGCCGTCTTCCGCACACTCCTCTTTGGAACCCTCTTGTGAACGATATACATCCTGCGATTCGTAGCAGATAGAGTTCGGCTAGTTCGAATGCGATCCTTGACTGATCCTCTTTTCAGGTAGCGGCGAAGAGAAAATTGGATGGCCTTAATGCTGACTCCAGCGATCTCCGAGATCTTTTGCGCGATGCGCTCCTTCATCCAACGTACAACAACTTGCCATTCGCTTTCGGTAGCCATATCCTTGAAAATCGAAGCCCTTTAAATGTGAAGCTTCTTAGACATGAAGTATAGATCAGAAGAGCGTCAACTAGATAAACGTGCGAGGTCCAAAACCATTCGCCATAGTTGTGGAACAATTCAAAAGAGTAGCAAGACTTTTCGTACACATTGTATCACATTAGAATAGTGCTAAACATTTTTTTTTTTGAGGGATTTAGTCTCTACTCGCGCGAAATCACGAATTTTCTTTAGAAAACGATGATTGTGACTCCATTCAGTCATGTCTGCTGAACTTTAGATAGCTTACTGTGGATTGCAAAATTTTCATTTTATTTTTGAAGCAATCCGAGACCAAACTATAGGGCGTCTAGTTCAAAATCAAAAGTGTCCTGTTTCAAGTGAAGAAGGTATGTACGTATGAGCTTTCTACACTAAATCTTGTCGGCGTTCTACGCCTCACTGGTACTATAAGTTTCTGATCCTTCTAATATAAAGGCGTTAGTCCGTCTATCCGTGTGTGTGTGTGTGTGTGTGTGTGTGTGTGTGTGGGTGGGTGGGTGTGTGTGTGTGTGTGTGTGTGTGTGTGTGTGTGTGTGTGTGTGTGTGTGTGTGTGTGTGTGTGTGTGTGTGTGTGTGTGTGTGTGTGTGTGTGTGTGTGTCACAAACCTGTGCAAACCTGCGAAACGTGTCGAATATGTGATGGTAACCACCACATCACCCTCACGTGCAGTCACTGAAAATGGACGAAAATTGGCGGAAAATGGTCAGATGGAAAAAGGAGGATGGAGGGATTTGATTGGGCGATTGATGGACATTATCGATTTTATGCCGGTGTTATCGGTTTTTGCCCAGATCTGTTTGATTTCAGTGGGAGTCACGCGGTTATGATCGCCGATGAATCGACCTCACAGCAGGTTGCAAGGTTCTGTCGGACGATCAATATCGATCGATGTATCGATTTTTCGATCGGAGTTGAGGGTTTTGGATTTGATCCACTGGTGTGGTACGCACGCGTTTTTTCGAGAGAATTGCTATGGCTCGCTGGAATTACTTCAGTACGATGGCGTTCGGACAAGATCTGCAGCAAACGGTATCGACAGACCGAACAATAGCTATCGACTTTATCAATTTTTCTGCAGATTAGGCCCTCCGGAGTAGACCGTACCTTACCCTATCCTACATAATGAGTGAGCCCAGTTTTTCCTCTCTATTTGGGGTCGAAAGGTCAATAATCCAAGTAGTTCTGTTTCCTTAGTTTGGGGGTGAAGCCCCAAGCAGACGTTTGGTGGCTCGGAGGCCGCTGAACGTCTGTTATACACATAAAATAACAGTGGAGTAGGAGATGAAACCTCGACGATTTTCAGGTTCGCTGCTCTTCAGTCTGCTTTGAGGTCAGCAGTCGACTTGAAAAACAAATATTTGACTACATAGTAATAAGCGTTTAACTAAACACTCATTGTATCCCGTGCACATAGTTTGACGCAATTACTTTGCAATGTCCAGTCGTTTATGTGACGTATGGGACTGTTTATCGGATTTTCATTTCCTTTATTGTAGTGGTGTTGCTGAAACCCGGAAGAATAAACGTATGCAAACTACACAACGTACACCCTAGAATCGACGTTTTATAGAATACTTCTTTATACCTGTGTGCCGGGTAGAAAGCTGATTAATTCCTGTCTGGGATACGCCGCTTATCTCTCTTCTGTGTTTTGTGCGGGAATTTGGGTGCGCGCTTGCTGTGCACAATGCCTTGGTAGCCAGCCGATGCTTCATCTCCCGCAGACAAGTTTCGTACCAATTATGTGCCACCGTAACGGCGCAGCACTCGATGTCCATTTTGGAATACGCACGGTAAACGGCGTCTCGTCTTAGCTGTGACGATGACGAACTGTCTCCTCTCAAGTTAACCCGGAATCGCCGAATCGATTCAAGGTTCGAGTTCCATTCAAGCCAACTACACCTTGCATCCTCCGGTATCACCAAAATACCACCAGGGGCCGGATTCGTCATCAACTTACGTAACTTTAACGGAGAATTGTAAGCCTATCAAGCGATATGGTGAGCCGCGAGCCGCGCTATCTGCGTTAAGAGCTGAGAACGCGGCTTATCGCCCACCATATCGCCTGATAAGCTCACAATTCTCCTTTAAAGTTACGTAAGTCGTTGATGAAGCCGGCCACAGGCTTCTATGGGGACGATTATCAATAACTTGCCAGTCGGTGGCCACCATTATCCAATGTATAGATCATATAGCTTTCGAACTTCTTACACGACTTCCCGCAAAAGTAGAATGCGTTGCTCACCATTCAAAGGGAGGATTGACGCTATCCATTATGCTAGATCTTAATAAGTCTCTTTTCGAGTTAAAAAACATCGGTTGACGACCATTGTAAGCCGACAAAAATGAATTTAGAAGCGATGCTCCTCCATAGAAGTGGAGTTGCTCGACCTGGAAAGACAAATTAACAAATACACAATCTTTTATGTATGCTTTCATTACAAATCCCTAACTAAATTGCGATTAACAATAACACCATCTTTATTCAAAGAGTGATAACCAATCAGATGGAATTCTAAGGTTCAATTGCTCTTGGCGGATGAACAGCCCAACAAAGATCAGGAGAGCAGCGCACTTGCAAGTATTAGGTTGTCCTATGAGTCCCCGCCGTTTTTTTCAACGAATCATTGCGGATTCCGCTGGCGATCTCTTGAAAAGAGCTATACATATTTCGAAAGAGAATAATTTGTTCTATCAGACCATAATTGCATTTCTTTTTTCGTCCTGAATTCTGCCAATTTTTAGGTTGTTAAAGTGAAAAGTGAAAAGTGAAAAACTGGCCATCTACGCGGTTGTTCTCTCCGCTTAGGTGTAGAATTTTTTCATAGCGTTTGGAAGACAATGTTCTGTACTACAAGAACACATTTTGGTCCCCTTTGCTCATTTGTCCTTTATTGATTTTTAGGTTGTCAAATTGGGACGTCCGAAGGAGAAGATTTATTTTTATCGACAGCTCCTACTCTGTGGTAGGACTTTTTTGCTCGGTGTTATGTCGGTCAAAAAAGAATGACTTGCTCTATAAGAATTTGTGTCGCGTTTATTGGCTCTGTTGATTTCTGTCGAATATCAACCAAATTCCAAGAAGAGAAAAATTACCTTTACCAACAATTCCTTCTCCTTGTTCAGTTGTTGAAATTCGACAAAACTCAGCATCCAATAAACGCTGCACAGATTCTTATTGAGCAAGACATCCTCTTCCGAACGACATATTACGCCAAGCAAAAAAGTCCACCCCAGAGCAGGAGCTGTCTGCAAAAAATCGGACAGAAAAGTCGGACGTCCCAAATTGATGGCCTAAAAATCAATAAAGGACAAATGAGCAAACAGTACCAACATGTATTCTTGTAGCACAGAACGTTGTCTTCCAAATGCTATGAAAAACTGCGCAAAAAATTACAAACCTAAGCGGGGAGAATAAATGCGCAAATGGCTACTTTTCCACTTTTTCACTTTTCACTTTAACAACCTAAAAATTGACGAAATTCGGGGTGAAAAAAATGCAGTTATGGTCGATAGACCAAATTATCCTCTTTCGAAAACTTTATAGCGCTGTGCAAGAGACCGCTGCCGGAATCCGCAATGAATTGTTGAGGAACACGGCGGGGACTTATGGGACAACCTAATACTCATGTGGAAAACGAAGAGGCAAAGAAATATTATTTATATTATGTTAAGATCACGTTTTTAGGGTGGCATATTAGGACTAACCGCACATAGCCAATCTCCTTAGGATAAAGGCAGAAAGAGTAAGAGCGGTAATCGGTCCCATGGTGGAGTGCGCCACACACCTTACTCGCAAGGTTTTCGTGTAAGGAGTGTGTACGTTTATTTGACCCGTATAAAAACGTGCTTCAATCTGCCAATCAATAAGCCAATGTTCTATCCTTTCAGCACATGTCTTTTGCCAATTCGCTGACCACCAAGGGATTGGGCAGGACCACCAAACCAAGTAGATAGCTCTATTCGGGACGCGAGA
The DNA here is from genome assembly GCA_947396885.1 of Heligmosomoides polygyrus polygyrus. Taxonomy (NCBI): domain Eukaryota; kingdom Metazoa; phylum Nematoda; class Chromadorea; order Rhabditida; family Heligmosomidae; genus Heligmosomoides; species Heligmosomoides polygyrus. The sequence continues at coordinate 13,896 of CANDYH010000830.1, read as the reverse complement.
CACGGGGAGCGCCTCTTGTTAGCATAGAAGTAAAAATCTACGCCAACGCCTATATGAAAGGCATTCTTTGAGCAGATCTGCTTCCCGTATCCCAATCCAGCGGATTAGTATATCTAACGGGTGGAACGTTGCAGCTACCAAGCAGCTTGTCACCACACTGATAACCACGAAGGAGTACCGATATTCAGACCTGAAACGATTGTCTTGCAAATCCACCACACCAAATTCTGAGACGATACTGTTACGCAATGCGCTCTGCTACTCCTGCAGACTTGCTGTCGTTGACGCAAAAAGGGCGATTGTGACCTGGTATTGCTTTCTACCGCGTTCTTCACTCATGAGGAAGTTTCCCTCATATTTCCGTATTTTCTCCTTCTGAGAGTATGGATATAGTCTTGCGCACGTCCAATCCTAGTTATGGGACCCCTATAGATGGAGATGACCACGGCGTTGTTGAAGTCCGTGTTTTTCTGCTGAATTATACTCAATCTGAGGACTTGTAGTCAGTCACACGCACACTCCTATGTATCGGCGTCAGCATCGTGACGTTCTTTGCTGTGCATACACAGCCAGTGGGGTTGCTTTATTCATTCTATCATTACGGGCCTTATGTTGAAGAATGCTGGCGTATGTATTCCAATCTGCTTCTACTTTGCATTTTGTTGTTAGAGCTCAAACATAGTAGCGCAGTCGTAGGAGGCGCCTTCACATGCACCACGATAGATGTTCCTGGTTCTGGTCCCGCTTAGGCCAACCAAGCCGTCCATCCCTCCGATGTCGGTGAATTTGAAGCGGACTTGTCTGAAAAGGATAAGAAATTGACTTTTTCGAGTGCCGACCGTCATACTTCATTCAGACAGCGGCCACTGCAAAAAAGAAACGAGTACCTGGAAATCTACCAGGAATTCATTCCTTTATTCATTCCTTCAGTTTATGCACACCCTCTCTACTTCATGGAAAATGTAATGGTTTCCACGTGCAACAATTTTACCACTTACATAAATTTCCTTGCGAATGCAAGAACGATTTTAACCAGATAATCATTTTCCTGCACCTTTGCCATTCAGTTTCCTTTCGTGAAATTTTACCAAGGTGTGAAGGATGAAATGGACCACAGGTTGTAGCCATCGTCAAGCAATCCATGAAAGGGCATTACTCGCAACGCCTCTCTGAAACAGTTGACATGACAACGTGCCGCTTTTTACACGACTGAGTTGAATTATAATTTGCTCTTGCCTTGTTCGCTCTATTGAAAGGGGATCTAAAATGTTGTGCTTTGGAGAAAGAGTGGGTTATGGCCTCTATTTGCATAAGCTGGGGGGTGGGGAAGATTCTGCTGCTAATTTTCACCAGTTTTGATCACAAGCTACATTACATAGCAATATTAGCTTAGCCGGATCTTTTGCAAGACCAGTCGCTGCTTTATTCAATGAGCGAAACTACAGATGTATGCTACTATACTTAGGCGGCACATAAAAACCCTTGGAAGCGGACCACCTCAGTTTAGAGACGCTAGACGTGGTACAACTTTCACGAAGTACATAAAATCTGTGCTGAGAAACGGCTCATCCGAAGAAGGTGCACTAGAGGCTTTCAACACTGGCTTCAGCGAGAAAACTACATTAAACAACAGGTGATCCGTCCAGGAAATCCTGTGGGAATAGAGTGCGGAGTGGGATGTTCTCAGGTCAAGCAACTAAGTGTGTCTCATCTCTCAGCAGTCGCATCATGTCTCAAAAATCCACCAGTGTTACTATTGAGCAGTAGGAAGGAATGGGTCAAGTTCTGCCAGCTCCTTTTCCACCTCTTACGGCAGAGGATTACAAGAGCAGGACCCAAAGTGATAACTGCAGGAACCGTTAATTCTTTAAGTTTAAAGCCCTGCCATCTCTTAAGGAATGTCCTGTTCATGCCTTTGTGATCTGAGAGGACTGACGTGCTCGCTGACACTACAGGGTGGAGAGATTACCGTTGTCTTCATGTTCTGCAGTACAACAATAGAACGGCTGACATTTCCGTCGAAAGGAGAATGAAGGGTTAAGAACTTATCTATTCCGTGACCGTGAAAGAATACACGTCCCTAACCACAAGCAGCCTTGAAGGAGGGGAAACCGATGAAAACAAATCGAACCATTCTCCTAGCCGTAACACGTTTTTTGCATGAGTTTCTTTTGATCTAAATGCTAGGGTTTTTCTCTGTTTTCTATGGAAAACCGTTTCAGACCCATTTGACATTGGCATTTAGACTTACGCATTCTATAGTTCCTGGGGAGAAGAAACGCTGACCTGAAAACCACAGAGCCTAGTATTCGGCGCGGATGTTAATGATGAAGAGATTCTTGATGAGCAGTAATGTTTATTACTGTTTTTGTAATAAGAACTGAAGGTAGAGAAAACCTGTCGAGCCTTTCTGTAAGGCTTGATTGATAGGACAGAAAAAATCTTTCTCGAATGGGAATTCAGGACGAAGTCAGCTTTGTTACCTTGCACACAAAAACGACACCAATTAATACATGGTAATACACGAATGAAGCGGTAATACACAATTTAAAGCGTAAACAAACAAGAGACGTGTCTCGGCAACTCCACACTTTTCCGTTTTCGTCAGAAACCATATCAAGCTCTGCTGCTCCGTGGGAGCTTTTTGCTTTGCAATTCCGACTACATTATGCTTACCTCACGCATCTAACCCTTGATGAAGCGTTGTCCTAGAAATCTATTCATCGTTGCTTGCATCGAACAGTCGTGATTTCGTTCTCCGAAACTGGATTGCACACTAATGTTGTGTTCTTTCAGTTGGGTGCCCAGTTATGGGCAACTGCGACTCAGCCAGTGCCGAAATGGGAAAGCGAAGTCGGAAAATCAACGCAATTATCGAGCACGACAAGAAGGCCAGCGAAACCGTCATCAAGCTGTTACTTCTAGGTAACGGCTCTCCTAGATTTTCACGTATAATTTGCAACTCTTTGCATCCTTAACCTACTTATCTACAACAATTCAAACTGCTTCACAGTCTTTGCAGAATTCGATGTACTTTATTCAAAGAAGCCTCTGGCGTGGTTGTAAGGAGATTTTGACATAGAACTGACTTGCTATGACACCTAGTCTTTATGTTAAGCTGCAGGGACCTAGCGTTCTTACCAGAACACATTAAGCTAGATTGGAGAGGAGATGGAAAGGTAAGGTCAAGCAAAAATTTGTCAACACACTGTCTGCATAGTAATCGTCACGGCGATGTAGGTTTCTTTATTAAGACGACTATATAGGTCTTTTATTTTTTATTATTTTTATTTCTATAAATTATTCCGAACGCAGACTACGTAAAGAATAGGGGACAAAGATTGCCGTTAATCAATTGCTCTATAGGACGAGTCATGCATATGCATACCCATATTCGATAAGTCGTGGAAGCCAGTTGCTAGCATATTTGGCCTATACAGTTACTTTCGGGTGTAACCAGCTGATGTCAACCCATCAACTAGAGAGGGATGAAAGGCCTGGTTTGTTGGGCTGGATACTACCCGTGACCGACTCTTAATTCCAGTGAGATCAAGTCATTTACGAACTGCATTATTCTTCTAGCGCCGGATAAGAAGTTAATCAGTTGTTGATTCAACTGGTTCTCCATTACCATCCAAGCTAAATCTTCTTCTTCTTCTTCAGCGTTTGTCCCGCATCATGACGGGGTCCGCTTTTCTGGTGCCATGTCGCCATCTTTCCCGATCCCGTGCTAGATCAGGGTGGACACCAGCTACTTTAAAGTCCTTTTGTAACGTATCAGCCCAGCGCTGCTTCGGGCGTCCTCTAGGCCGTTTTCCAGACACTACGAAGTTAAGGCTTATCTTACGGACGCTGTCTTCCTTTCCACGCAGAAGGAGGCCGTACCATCGTAAGCGAGCTTCACGCATCTTGTCCGCTATCGGCGCGACACCGAACTTCTGCCGAATAGCCTCGTTTCGGATGCGGTCCAGGCGCGTGACTCCAGCCATCCAGCGCAGCATCTTCGTTTCCATTACGCTGAGGCGACTTTCCCTTTCCTTTGTCGCAGGCCAACACTCAGCTCCGTACATCGCTACCGGCCGGACGACGGTTTTGTAGATCTTCGACTTTAAGCGCTCTGGCATCTTCTTGTCGCAGAGTACTCCAGTCAACGAGCGCCACTTCGACCAAGCTGCACTTACGCGTGAGTTCACATCAACCACCAGACTGCCATCAGAGGCTATTGCTGATCCCAGGTATTTAAACACCGAAGTGCGTGCAAGCTCAGTACCGTTAATCTTAATGGAGCCGGACTCGCTTACGTCAGTCGTTAGGTACTCGGTCTTCTTGACGTTCAATTTGAGTGCGAACGTGGCCAGGCGGTCGCACCAAGCTTGCACCTCTCGCTCGAGCTCACCTTTGTCTTCGCAGGCGAGCATCACGTTATCAGCATATAGCAACGTCCAAGGGAAGAGCTTCTGAAGATCTCGCGAAATGGCATCCATTACGACAACAAAGAGGAGTGGGGAAATCGCAGATCCTTGGTGCACCCCAACATAGGTGGGAACTCCGTCGAGGTTCCTGCTTCAGCTTGCACACGACTCTTTGGACAAGAGTATAGCATTCGCACCCACTCTACAAGTTCTTAGGGAACACCGTGCTGTCGTAGGGCGTACCATATAACCTCACGCGGTACGCGATCGAAGGCCTTCTCCAAGTCGAGAAAGGCAAGATGCACCGGCCTCTGTTTCTCGCGATGCTTCTCTACCAGAAGACGGGCGGCATGTATGGCATCGATAGTGCCACAACCAGCCACGAAGCCGCACTGATTGCTGGAAAGCTTGACGATATCGCGAATTCGGCTATCGAGGATTCGCTCGAAGATCTTCATGCTGTGCGAGAGCAACCGAATCGGACGGTAATTTGAGCAGTCTGCAGGGCTGCTCTTCTTCTTCCAAATCGGAATCGTCGTACTTTCCTGCCAAACATCAGGCACCTTCTTCTCCGATACAACCTGGTTGAAAAACTTGGCCAACCACTCAGCAGAGTACCAGAACTTCGACTTCCATAAGTCAGCTGGCAAGTCATCTGGACCAGTCGTCTTGCCCGGTCTCATCATCCTCAGAGCCGCGTCAGTTTCCTCCACAGTGATTTTGTGGACGGGACCGTGGATAGGAGCCACAGAAGGGACGGCCGGATGAGGGAACTCTTCAGTCGAAATTCCCTCGAAATAATCGCACCATCGCTTCAAGGCCTTTTTGCGCTCTGTCAGAAGATGGCCGTTCTCATCATTGATGCCAAAGACCATCCAAGCTAAATGTCATTGATAAATGCCATCGATGCAGAATTAAAATACGTTATCTATTTAAGCGGGGCGCGTGTAGCGCAGTCGGAGGAGGCGCGACTGTCGCGTGCACCCGATACCAAGTTCCTGGTTCGGATTTCCCGCCCAGGCCAACCAAACCTTCCATCCCTCCGGGGTCGGTGAATTGGTACCAGACTTGTCTGGGAAGGATAAAGCGCTGACTTGTTCATCGGCTGGTCACCGCAAGTCATTGTATGGCCAAATACGCATTCATGTCGCCTCCACGACATTCCGTAGAAGTAAAATGCGCTGGCGCATCCCAAAAGGGATTGAGTAACGCCGTCCTTTATCCTTTACCTATTTAAGCAGTTCACCGCTTTAAAGTCACCTGGTCAAGGCCGTTCCAATATTTTTGACATTGTAGACTTTGTGTGTGTAAGGCAGTCGGAGGAGGCGCTGGCAGTAGCGTTCACCTGATTCCAGGTGCTTGGGTCCGACTTCCCGCACAGATCAATCAAGCCCTCAACCGGGATTGACGACAGGGAAGAGCGGAACTTCCGTTTTCTGATTTTCTGGCCATTTTTGAGCACATTTTTCTGATTTCTGGGAAAATGGCCGAAAATTGACCAGAAAGCAGAAAATAGAGCTGCGAACCAAATTATGTCGTAGAAATCCAATAAAAAGAATCCAAGAGGATTCATAAAATCATGGATTTTATTCCAAAATAATTTTTCTGGTGTATTTTAAATTGCAAGCGTGTGGCGTTTTTGAATGTGCTCGTGTAGAAATTGCGCCACACATTCATGAACTATTTATTTATTTATTTATGCGCCAGGGCGTGCTAATACATCAAAGAGCAATAGGCACATGATCAGCTTATACCACCACAGGAAGGAGTAAAACCCGAAAATATCCAAAACTAGAGAAAAATCTAATAAAACAGAAGGACAGACGCATTCCGAGCTGCCGCTTGCGACGTAAATTTTTTAGACAAGAGGCGACAATGCAGAACGAGACATGCTGGGACTGGTCACGATAAATGACTAAAGAGAACAAACAGAATCAGTATATGCATTTTCATAGTAACAAAAGGCTGACAATGAGGGACATCCAAAGGTTGACAGTTCACACCAAAGGATAAGAGATTGGTGGTCTCCTCCTCAGATGAGGCTCCTAGGATCTTACCAGCTAAAGAACGAAGCATAGCGATAAATGCTAGGTAGCTGCTTGATAGCTGCGCTGAGCCTAAGAGGCGTATCCAGTCATAAGCTGAGTTGATGGGTTTCAAAAGCATAGCATATACCGTTCAGGTCAACAAATTAATTTAGTTTAGCTACTCAGCAACTTCCTAGTCGCTCGCAGCCTTGAATGCAAACCAAAAAACGGAAAATGAACAGAAGCATAAATCTCGGAATGCTCCTCTACAGAATTATACTAGCTAACACACATCGGAGACACCAATAACAGAAGAATGTCGATTTTGCTAAGCGCAGTCCTGAATTGTGAGAACGTTTGGCAATGAGCCAGGGCCGGAGGACGTCCTTCAATAGAATTAGTTGTAAATCTATGTGTAAAATTTTATATTATCATTTACTGAAATTACAGTTGCCTCTTTTATTTTTTTATTCGAAATATATAGCTTTTCAACAATTTAAAATACAACGACACAACAATCTTAGCTAAAGGACAACAACATCATCTGAAACAACGACAGCTAACAACATCTTAAACATGTTTTGTTTTGCCTCTACCTTTATACGGAACATATTTATAATTAGTTACCCCGAGACTGATCAGTGAAGAAGGTAGCTAATTAATTTAGTTGTTAGGACTTTATTAGGAGATACAGAGTTACAAATGGGTTTTTAACTTGTACTAACAACTAAATTTGACAAATAAAGTTAACACTTATGTTCTATTACAATTTACCACATTTCAAAAATATTAACAATAAAATACATTTTATAATGAAAAATATATTTTATAAATTTAAATAAATATAAACATTTTTAAATTTTAAGTTTTATTTTCATATATAATTTGCTTTTCTTTTTATTGTTATTCTACTTTTTTGAAATTAAATTTTTATGTTTCAAATTCTTTAATCATGATTGTTTTTTAATTATTATTTCTTTTAAAGAAGTAAAATACTATTTTATTTATCTATGTCTGTATTGTTCAAACCACATCGTACAGCGAACCACAAAAGAATTATGACACAATCCTTGTAGGTAGCAGCCCGAAATGTGATGGTCTAAGTTGAAGCATCCGCGTCTCCCATGTGATCGTCGAAAGTTTGGTGTTATTGTTCACTGTATAGCCAAAGGCGCATTCAAATTGACCACACGATATTCTCTAGAAGTAGAATGCGTGGCGCATTCCGCAAGGGGGCCGACTAAAGCAAACCTTTACATTTTTTTCTTCCTTTCATAAACCACCTAACCGTATCTATTTTAACTAATTCTGATTCCAATAGTTCCATTTATAAATTTAAAAGTTATGATTAATTCTACTAATTTTAATAATAATAATAATAATAATAATAATAATAATAATTGTAACTGCTATAACTAATTTTTTGCCACCTTGATTCGATTTCTTCTTAATTCTTTCTTTGAAGTATAACCCCCTGCTGACAACACTTTCAGCGATAATACGCGTTTTTCGAATTTACCAAGTAAAATAAAGTAGGGCTGCAAAGCATTTCAACAAAACGATTATAGTTAGGAAGAAATTTCATTTTCAGGTGCGGGCGAAAGTGGCAAGAGCACGATTCTTAAACAGATGAAGTAGGTTCAATTTATTTATCTTTTTGGTTGCTGGCCTTTGTTTTTTCTTTTTTGTTTGCTCTTCGGAAGGCTAAAAGAGAAGAATAGTACAGTTTTCCTGCAAAGTTGTTCCCAAAGTTTAAACTATGTACCCTCGTTCAGTCCGTAATCTGTCGTCAATTTCCTAACTTCCGAACAGCGGTTTTTTTTTTTGGTAGCTCGGGCTCTCTCCTCGGATCTTGAAGTTACATCTATGTCCGATCAGAGTTTTAAAACGGCGGCTAATTTTCTGCTACCTGAAGATTTTATTTCTTTTTTTGTTCGGTTTACAGGGAATGTATTAGGGGGGGGGGGGGGCCAAAAGTAATGAGACAAAATGAAAAAAAAATTTTATCTCCTTATAACTCAATTACAACTCAACGATGCTGAGGAGTGTATTTGCCATTAAGGGCAAGGACCTTGCTGCCATCGCTCAGCCAACTTCCTGATCCCATCCCTCCAGAACTGCTTGAGCCTGGTGTTGATCAACTGCTCGATATGGTTGTCATGGACTGCTTGGTTTCTTGTGTCCCTTCCGACTAGGAAGTCCTGTAGGCTCAAGTAGTAGTGGTAGTTGCATGGAGAGATGTCCAGCGAATACGGTGGTTGAGGCATGTGAACGTAGCCCAGCTGGCCAAGCTTATCCGTGCTTACTTGTTCCCGATGGGGTGCGGCGTTGTCGAAGAGGAGAACCTTCTTGAAGCGCTGCGAATGAATAAGAGCGAGTCGCCGGCCCATCTCCTCTATTTCGTTCACCATGGACTTGGAGTTCATCGCGGTGCTCTTGGGAAACAGCCTCCGGTAAACCGATCCATGGGCGCAGACCCAAAAGCTCCAAAGATGCTTCTCGCCGTGAACACCTCGCCGAACGAAGGTCGGTAACAATTCTCCAGGCCTCACCCAGACTCGCTGCTTGGCAGGGTTAAGGTAGAAGACGTACTTCTCATCTTGCGTGAATATTGAGCCCAGGCTGCTCGGGGTTGGGAATTGGGGGAGATTTGCGCGACACAGGTCGACTCGTCAGACTGGGGTTTCGGCATGAGACAGGCTGGGGTTTTTGGCATGCTTCTGAAAAGGACGAAAGTGGTAACTTCTCAGATGGGCTTCAGTAAGTAGCATACAATCATACAAATACGATAAGTACGAAACCAGACTCCAGCCACGAGATGTATGGACACGGCATGGGGTGTCTCATTACTTTTGGCCCCCCCCCCCTAATATAAGTGCACTCAATCAATCGCTCTATGGGTGCGAAATCATATTGGAAATGTTAGTAGGTTCCCACTCTTCTAGTGTTTTGCCTATTCTACCCTCGTTGCATGTCAACGTAGAAACGACAACGCTATGGTACTTGAGGAGGAAGGGAAGGGGTTGAGATCACAAAAAGCTTCAGTAATGAGGGAAAAAGTTTCAATAATGCTGAAAAAGAGATGAAACACTGAAGAATGAACACTGCTAGCAAAGAAAACAAACAAGCAATAATATTGCCATGTTCTTTGCTCTTTGATCGGCATACTGTTCTAGAATAATCCACGACAACGGCTTCTCTCAGGACGAGGCAGCTCAGAAAGTCTCCGTCGTGTGCGCGAATACCGTCCAATCAATCGGTGCTTTGATAGATGGAATGAAAACACTGAGTATTCCGTTCTCCTCCAAGCAATGTCTGGTGAGAATTTATACTAGCTTGTTTTAGTTTTTTTTTATTCGCATACCTGAAAAGTTAACGGAGTTAATCGATAGGTGTTCTTGGTTCGGAACATCTATCGAGGATCGCGCAATGGCCCCTCCTACGAATACGCCTCTACAGCACCTAAAAAAATCCGAATCAGCAACAGCATGAATTGCTTGCAGAAGCTTCGCTCTTCTGCTCAGCATAGAACCGAGGGTTTTTCTGAACAACTCGCTTGTCCTAGGAATTGTTTCAAGAGGAACGACCGTTTTCAACAACAACAAAAAAGCCCTGTCCAAATTGAACTGGAGCTATGCACTTGAATCTTTCTCATCTAGTGCTGTCAGAGCATTTCTTCTTCTTCTTCTTCTTCTTCTTCTTCTTCTTCTTCTTCTTCTTCTTCTTCTTCTTCTTCTTCTTCTTCTTCAGCGTTTGTCCCGCATCATGACGGGGTCCGCTTTTCTGGTGCCATGTCGCCATCTTTCCCGATCCCGTGCTAGATCAGGGTGGACACCAGCTACTTTAAAGTCCTTTTGTAACGTATCAGCCCAGCGCTGCTTCGGGCGTCCTCTAGGCCGTTTTCCAGACACTACGAAGTTAAGGCTTATCTTACGGACGCTGTCTTCCTTTCCACGCAGAAGGAGGCCGTACCATCGTAAGCGAGCTTCACGCATCTTGTCCGCTATCGGCGCGACACCGAACTTCTGCCGAATAGCCTCGTTTCGGATGCGGTCCAGGCGCGTGACTCCAGCCATCCAGCGCAGCATCTTCGTTTCCATTACGCTGAGGCGACTTTCCCTTTCCTTTGTCGCAGGCCAACACTCAGCTCCGTACATCGCTACCGGCCGGACGACGGTTTTGTAGATCTTCGACTTTAAGCGCTCTGGCATCTTCTTGTCGCAGAGTACTCCAGTCAACGAGCGCCACTTCGACCAAGCTGCACTTACGCGTGAGTTCACATCAACCACCAGACTGCCATCAGAGGCTATTGCTGATCCCAGGTATTTAAACACCGAAGTGCGTGCAAGCTCAGTACCGTTAATCTTAATGGAGCCGGACTCGCTTACGTCAGTCGTTAGGTACTCGGTCTTCTTGACGTTCAATTTGAGTGCGAACGTGGCCAGGCGGTCGCACCAAGCTTGCACCTCTCGCTCGAGCTCACCTTTGTCTTCGCAGGCGAGCATCACGTTATCAGCATATAGCAACGTCCAAGGGAAGAGCTTCTGAAGATCTCGCGAAATGGCATCCATTACGACAACAAAGAGGAGTGGAGAAAGCGCAGAACCTTGGTGCACCCCAACAGAGATGGGAAACTTCATTGAGGTTCCAGCTGCAGCTTGCACTCTACTCTTTGGGCAAGAGTAGAGCATCCGCACCCACTCTATGAGTTCCTCAGGTACGTGGCGTTGTCGCAAGGAGTACCATATAACCTCACGCGGTACGCGGTCGAAGGCCTTCTCCTGGTCGAGAAAGGCGATATGCACCGGCTTCTGTCTCTCGCGATGCTTCTCCACCAGGAGGCGGGCGGCGTGTATAGCATCAATGGTCCTACAACCAGACACAAAACCGCACGGTTGTTGGAGAGCTTGACGATTTCACGAATTCGTCTGTCGAGGGTTCGCTCGAAGATCTTCATGCTGTGCGAAAGCAAGCGAATCGGACGATAATTGGAGCAGTCTGCAGGACTGCCCTTCTTCTTCCAAATCGGAATCGTCGTACTGTTGTGCCAACACTCCGGTACTTTCTTCTCCTTTACTACCTGGTTGAAGAACTCAGCCAACCACTCAGCAGGATACCAGAGCTTCGACTTCCAAACATCGGGTGCCAGATCATCCGGTCCTGTCGCCTTGCATGGCTTCATCTTCTTTAGAGCCGCTTCCGTTTCCTCCACGGTGATCTTGTGAACGGGACCGTGAACAGAACCCACAGAAGGGATGGCCGGGTGAGGAAATTCAATGGTGGAAATTTCCCCAAAGTAATCACGCCATCGCTTCAGCGCCTTTTTGCGGTCTGTTAGAAGATGGCCGCTCTCATCGTTGATGCCAATGAACTTTTCAATATCCTCGGTTTGGCGATGGCGGGTCTTAGCAAGTCGGTACAAATACCGCTCACCATCGCGCGATTCGAGCTTTCGGTAGACATCACCATAATGAGTGGCTTTCGCAAGAGCCACGGCTTTCTTTGCAGCCTTCTTCGCCTTCTGATACTTCTGCCAGTTGTCGCCCGTCTTATCGCTGAGAAACACGTGATAGAGCGACTTCTTCTCTCTAACCTTTGCCTTCACATCGTCCGTCCACAGCCATGTCTGCTTATCGACCTTGCGTCGCCCAGGCTTCGTTATGCCGAGTTCCAACCTTGCAGCTTGACGTATCGCGTCGGTCGCCTTCTTCCAAGTTTCGTCGACAGTCGTGACTGTCGGTAACCGTACGCGGGAAATCACACTGCTTCCTTCTCTTTCATTCGCCACCACTTGATTCTCGCAGCACCGCATCGCTCAACTTGCTGCTTCCTCGGAGGGGTGATCTTAAAGGTGCAGACTAGCGGTCGATGCTGTGGGCGACCGTCTCATACGGCACGATCTTCGCGTCTGTGACAATGCTTCGGTCGCGATCCTTGAAAAGGACAAAGTCTATCTGAGACTTGGAGCTCCCACTATAGTATGAGGTGGGAGTCGCGTTTTCGTAAAACGGTGTTCACAATGGTGAGATTATGCGATTCCGCATACTCAAGAATGCGCTCACCATCGGCGTTACGAGACCCGTATCCGAAACCACCATGACAGCTGTACCCGTCCTTCGCAGCACCTACGTGCCCATTAAGATCACCAGCGACTATGATGACATCTTTCGGCGGTACCTCTGCTGCCTTCTCATCAAGCAGGCTCCAAAACTCTTCCTTGGCTGTCAGAGCATTTCGTTTTTGGTAATTAAGTATGTGTATGAGGTGTGTCTGTATCTTTTCAGAGGTCTCGAAGGTTTTTTTTGCTGTGCACGCAGGGATATATAATGTCCCATTAACAGCTTTCGTTTATATTGAAAATGGGTTTTTAATGAATCGACTTTTTTACCAACCCTCCTGGAGTGCTTTATCATTCCCACCACTGCATAGACATTATTGCTCACTTAACTAGCTCATTAATGTTTTGAACTGGAATATGTAGGGCTACCTAATATAATGCAGAGCACATAGGTTCCTTCAACCTCCACAAAGCACAGCTCAAAATTCACCATAATCTCACCCTCAGTTTGCTTTCAATGTCGTCAGTAAATTGGAAGTGAATGCATTGAAATTCTGATTTCATGTTCATTAATTCATGCCTTGTTTTTTTTTGTTAGACCGCGAGTTAACATGAAAACTTACGAGTTCTTTATTTAACCTCTATTTGTGGAATACAAATAGGTACAAAAAAACCTAAATACGACAACGCAAGCTAAAGACTCTTAAGTAGGTCTCAACTATGAAAACGCCTATAACAGCGGAAGTATAATCTTGTAACCTTCCAAATAGTTGGAAAAGTTATCTGCCGTGTATTTGGCCGAAGTGTGATGCTTCTCGGCCAATCACAATATGGAGCACTTCTTCGAAAACGCGTAGATCACGTAGGAGATGAAGTGACGAGAAGGGGTTCGCAAGCTCGTGAGGAGCGTGTGTAATTTGCACTCGCTGTAGTACTGGCATGCGTCCCGGGAACTGCCCGTGTTGCAATTGCAGCCCCATGGGAAATTGTGAGCTATAATTACTCTACCATAATCGCTGGCCCCTGTTTTATTCGAGAACTCAGCAAAATCGGATCGTACTTTGGTTCTAGGATTGGCCGAAACGGTCCGACTTTCCAATCAAGAATTGTGGTTTCTCCCTTCAATAAGAAGATACCATGCGTCTTAGATGCAGTGTGATCATATATGTAGTAGGCATCAAAACGCTTCACACAGACTCCATAAAGGAGTTTCTCTGCTTTGCACTACCACGTCACTCTACACAATTATTCTACCGTGACGGCCTTGATGGTCTTTCGAGAGAGTAAATTCGTGCTTTACTTTAATCGCGGCTGAAGCTGTCTGTAGAGAGGGAATTACAAGTACTATTACTATTACTAAACTGTAATCAACCTTACCTCGAGTACAACTATCTTGAGG
>CANDYH010000829.1:0-24590 GCA_947396885.1 Heligmosomoides polygyrus polygyrus | reverse complement strand
TCAGACGTGTGCATGGCGCAATCAATGCCTCTCAGAAAATTCTCAGAACATTTTTATTTTCTCAAACTTCCATATGAGCCCGTAACTTCTTCAGTACCTTTACTATGAACAAAGTTATCACCTTTCAAACACAGCATACATTTTTTTGGGACACCCTGTATATCGTGATTTTCACGAGCTTCATTTTACATATTCTTCCCCTTTGGAGTGAAGCTCGAAGTAGCGAAATGTTTATTGACAACGATTTAGGCCTTAGGCCCTTTTTCAAGTTTTAATTAAGAATTATCATTTTAGGTATTTTATCTAGTTATTTTATACTTGAAAAAGGGCTTAAGCCTGAAATGTTGATAATAAATATTTTACTATTTAGATTTTCACATATAAGAAGAGGATTTTTTCTGTTAAATGCTGATCTGATTATCTGGCTTTGATTTTTTTAAAAGATTTTTGAACTTTTAAAAAATGTAGGTAAGAAGGCTCTCTTGAAGTTCCACTCCTATGGTTACAGTTCCTTTGTTTTGAGTGAATATTTGTTGCCGGATGTTCTATCCTTTAGGACTTATCACGAGACTGTCATGAAATAGTCGAAATAGACAAGTAAATAAAAGGATAAATGATAAAGGACGGGTTACTCAATCGTTCTTGGATGCGCCACACATTCTACTTTTCCGGGATGTCGTGGAGGCGATTTGAAATGAGTATTTGGCCACACAAATGACTTACGGTGGCTTGCCGATGAACAGGTTCGCGCCTTAACCCTAGTTTATAGTTGCGCCCGCCGCGCGGCGCGGCACCATCGTAGGAGTAGATATCGATCGGGCTGCGCGAAAAGTCGATATCTATGGCGATCGTGATGACGTGACGCGCGGCGGTGGAAGTGTAATTTATTGCTTGGGCTCCGTTTATACTTCAGACGCGACGCGACGCGACGCGACGCCACGCATTGCGGCCAAATTGATCGATCGCGTCGCCCGATCAATATGGCCACTATACATGGCGTCGCGTCGCTCGGCGTCGAAGTATAAATGGGGCCTTACCCTTCCCAGACAAGTGCGATACCAATTAACCGACCTTGGAAAGATGGAAGGGTTAGCTGGTCTGGGCGGGAAGTCGAAACCAGAGACCTGGTATCGGATGCACGCGACAATCGGCACCTCCTCCGACTGCGCTACACGCGCTCAACAAGTAAATAAATAAATGTAAATGGCAGATAGATGAATAAACAAATAAATAAAATAAATAAATTCTGAAAATTCTAAAATTGAATAATTAAATAAATTCTTATAAATCTACGAACAATGTGTTTGCCTTTTTGGGGGATTTGGGTTAAAAGGTGGTTGAAGAAAGCAATAGCCAGCCCTTGGTGAGATAAAAGTAATTTGACCTCAGAAAGTGTCTGCTTTCATTTGAAAGGCGTATTGATTTAAAAGATGTCGATTTTGCTTCGAATAGTGTCCAGTTTGCATGGAAATTGTATAAGTCACTACATATCGCGTTCTTTACATCACCAGAAGCATCAAGCACGTGCTTTCTTTGTTTGAAATAACCACTACGTGATGCGCGTGTAGCGCAGTCGGAGGAGGCGCCGGCTATCGCGTGCACCCGATACCAGGTTCCTGGTTCGGATTTCCCGCCCAGGCCAACCAAGCCTTCCATCCCCCGGGGTTGGTGAATTGGTACCGAGACCTGACTGGAAGGATGAAGCGCTGACCTTGTTCATCGGCTGGCCACCGCAAGTCATTGTATGGCCAAATACGCATTCAAATCGCCTCCACGACATCCCGTAAAAGTAGAATGCGTGGCGCATCCAGAAGGGATTGAGTAACGCCGTCCTTTATCCTTTATCCTAACCGTTACGTGCTGATTCACTGAGGCTCTTCTGACGGTGAAAACTGAACCTTACATGAAGTCTTGCGAAAGTCCTCATAAAGGTTCACTTTCAATGTGGCCACATGTGGCATATTTCAGTCGCTCCAGTTTCGCCTTGTTGATACAACGACGAACGCTGCAAACCGACCGAAAGCGATTCGAGATGACGTGCCGCCGTCCGATACCCGAGGGACAACTGGGCGGCCAGACGACGGAAGAAAGATCTCCCTCCCGCTGTCATTGACTCGGTGAGTCATAGGATTTTTTTTACTAACAGTTTACCTTCGAAACTGTGCGATTGTGATGTGAAGACTAATTGATTCACGTTAAAGTGGACATTCTCGAACGAAAAATGGGCACACTTTACGAAAATCATTTTTTAAAATTCGAAACCTTTTGTCGTTTTCGAATAAAAAATTTATTTTAATCTCCGTAATACTAAGCAAGTTCTATTTGAATAATGTTGATACTGGTTCAGAGGCTTTTTTGTTCGGAATGAAAAATGTCCAACTCGATGCTAAGGGGAGATCTTAGATTGTGGACAACACTGGTTGGTGATTAGCCTCGGAAATCCATAGGAAAAAATGGTAGGTGAAATTAAAATGGCTATCCTATTCTGAAACATCTCGACCATCCGTCACATTTGATGTGAATCATGCGTCAACCGGTCAACTCTCGATCAAAAATCGATAAAATCAATCAATAGCAGTCAGCCGATCAGTATTGCCTGCTTATTGTGAGTTTCACCATCTGTCGCGATATTCGTGTGACTCCTATTGTACTTCAATACTGTAAGCTGCAGTAGAACAAATCGAAAAACGAATCGATCGATAGATTAAAGGGCGATCGATATTTCTCTCTTGTTGAAAGGCGCATTCATCGACCATCACACTCGTGCGGTTTTCATTTCAAACGGCAACTAGATGCAAAAATCGATCAGTTGTCATCAGCCGATCGATATTGATTCCTTGTTATGGAGGCTGTCAATCGATGTGCTGATTTGCTCATTTGTTTCCGTCTTCAAATCTCAAATTCTCGGCAAAAATCGATAAAATCGATCGATAATAATTAGTGGTTTAGCATCACGTGCTTATACCGTGAATTCTTACCGTCCGTCATGATAATCGTGCAGTTGCCACTTCAGCACTATCAGTTCTAGCAAAGAATTGAAAAATCGATCAATAATTGGAGAGCGATCGATATTGCTCTCTTGTTATGGAGCCCATCCATCGGCCATCATGCTCGTGCGGTTTTCATTTCAAGCGGCAACTTAGTTCAAAAATCAATAAGTAGTCTCATCCGATCGATATTGATTTCTTGTTTTGTAGGCTGTCAATCGGTGATGCTGATTTGCTTATTCGTTTCCCTCTTCAAACCTCAAACTCTGCACAAAAATCGATAAAACGATAAATAGTGGCTGCAATATTGATACTGTTCACTTGTTGTTCAGCAGATCGATACTGTTTAAATGTTGTGAGGGTCTATAGGCAATCGTATTCGAATAAACCGCTCTTTAAAATTTCAACTCCGGGCAGAAATCGATAGAACCGATTCATAACGGATGACCGTTCAATATTGCTTCCTTGTTTTGAAGCTCATCAATCGTGAATCATGCTCACACCGGCCCGATTTCGAAGGTTAACACGAGGCGGAGCACAAGATCCGATAAAGTCGATCAATAATAGACGACCGATCGATATTTTTTGGCAGATGATGAACTCTGACCAATAATCGATAGATTCAAAGATATATCGCTAGTCCATCATCTTTGCTGTTTACCTGTTGCGAATTCTGACCTACACCGACCGTTGTGGTCAGCGATTCTAAGTTCATTTTATTGCCACAGGACAAAAATCGATAATCTCGATCAATAGTGGCTGTCCAATCGATACTGTATACTTCATCAGAGGCATATCCAGCGGCGACCATACTGGCGCGATTCACATCTAGAACTGTGAACCCTGTGCAGAGATCAATAACTACGACCGATCAAGTATATTGATGTAGAGCCTATTAAGCTAGCGGCCATTAATTTTGTTCGGACGGAAGCACGGAAGGACGCACGGACATGCGGACGGATTAGCTCTTTTGCATGTAGTAAGATATGTTCTAAAACAAGCAGTATGTAGTAGGCTGTATACTTTCTATACTCATGGGAGCTCTCGGTTTTCCACAGCTTTTACAGCCTACTTATTTCTCAGGCGGATTTCACTCACTAATGCTTCTCCCTAGTGGTTGCGTGACATGCAAGGCTTGAGCACTGAAGCATGGGGCTGGGACTCCATCGCTACTAGGATATTTGTGAGAGGGTTCTGAAGAAGATTGTAGCCCTTAGCAGACAGCGCTCCATGCCATCCTTGACGATTCTGATTTTAATAAATGCTTCGCATTCGGAAGAGCCATTAACGACACGACACCTCCGGCGATCTGAATACATCAATGTCAGGCTGCATCTGGATCTCGTACAATTGCCGGACACCGTGCCGCCGAACGGCTGCTTCGCGTCCGTCAGCTACGAGCGCGACATGGAGCTCTTCGCACAGAAGCACAAGTGAGTCAGTTTACGTTCAAGGTTTCTTGTGATCTCCTATCAACCGTTATGGTCATAGGCTGCATTCGGCACTTTCAGAGATGCTAGATAAGCATGAAAGAATCGTTATTACGTTTGTTTTGGACAAATCCCACATAATGATGCTGGTACAAGAATGCTTGAAATGAGATGTGCTTGATTGGTCATACTTTTTCATACTTTTTCGGATTCATGAACGACTTGCCGGCTGGTAAGTGTAGAATCGGATTTATCGTAGTCTGGGGGGCACATAACTAAAAACTAGGCAACAAAATGAATTAATATCTACCGAGCGGCTCTTAGAGAACGAAACCTAACCTAAAAGAAACCAAAAACGGACGAACAAACAAAAAAATCGCTGCGGTTTACAACCGTCTCGGGGGCAAAGAGCGACGGAATAGAGTCATGCAGCGTGCTGACCGCCGCTTGACATGTTATAACCAGGATCCAACATGGTGAGGAGGGCACATAACTTTGCCGGCTTACAACCGCAACAAATGTAATTTTTCGTCTTTTTCTTTGTGACTTTTTCTTGTTTAGGTCCTGTGTTGTTCTGTAGAAGCCGCTTTGTAAGTCTTGAGTGAATTTGTCACACACAACACTATAACACTTTTTGGTTATGTGCTTCCCCCCCCCCGGACTAGGATAGATCCGTAAAATCTACCACCACTCCCCAGTTACCCGCGATTCATGAACGTGCGGCGAGGAAAATCAGCGGGAAATTTCAAGGCAAATGCTACGCTACCTCACTAGCGTGTCCGGGGACAATTACCGATAAAGCAAAGGTTTTGCTCCGATGCTAATTTCTGACCCAACGCAATGACTCTGGCGCGTTGCCAACTCACCCGCTAAATCAATATTCCACAGAGGAGCCTAGAAGAAGAGTTGCATGCGCCACGGAAGATGCATTGGGTCAGAAATTAGCAGAAGAGCAAAACCCTTGCTTTGGCGATCATGAAGCAGAAGCAGAGCTAGGTTTTCGTTAAATAGCCGATAAGCGGCCGTCGGTAAATCGGGGTAGGATTTGCCGCCGGCCGCGTTCATGAATCCGGCCCAGAGTTCTACACCTATCAAGCGGCTTTCCCAACCAGTCGCGGGTAAGCTACTTGGCAAGGATATACCTAGCGCTATACCCACTTACCCAAGAGTTTCGTGCTCTATTGAAGAAGTACACTTGTACTGGACCGAATGACTAGGGCTAATGATATCGACCGACACAGCGGACAGTTCAAAAAAACGCAAAAGATATGGAACTTTATCAATCACGAACACTAGATAGATGAACACAAAACGAGCCACCACTTAGGTGGTTTCACACACAGCGGAAAAAAGCAAGAGACTAAAAGCCGACAGCCCAAGAATAAGCGAGAGCTCGGCGGAGGCGCCAAAACCGTTCGCGCGCGCGGAGCAAACGGCGGGTGTCCTTAGAGCATGGTTTTGTCCGTCATCTAAACGGAAAGTCATCCAAAAGAAGCATCCTGATTGGAGCAGATCTCATCCTTCGGGCAGCCTTCCGTCTGACCTTGCACGCTCTCCGCTTGAGCGGCGGCATGCCGTCTGCTCCCGACACACTCCAGTTAAATCAGCTGTCGCCAATTCATCGACGTTCTTTCCTCTTCTAGCTACACTGCAATCAAAATATGTGCGGTATTTGAACACAATCAAGAATTCATGTTTACTGATTATTAGATCAAAAGACTTTCACGAATAATACAGTGCTGTACTTATGTCCGGCTTCAAGTTATATTCAAGGAGAATGAGATTTGGAACGTCTGTTACACTGCTGCTTGTCACGCGGGTCTTACTTCAAAGAATGCGAATGACAACCGTTTACTGTCAACACCTCAAACATGGGCAATTGAACCTTACGGAAACGGGTACTTAATGAAACTGTCAATTGACTAGGAGTAGATGAAACAGTTTGCGTTACTGTGTGTTTCGAGAATGTGGTCAAAGTGGACGCTTTTCGCCGATTTATGCCTTCATCTTGAGAACAAAAACCTGTGGTGCCATCACACCGCCTTAACAACGTCTGGTAGATGGTGAATAACCTACCCAGTGGGGGCCATTTCTGTTAACGATATCGGCAGCGGTGGCAGTATATTTTTACGATTATTACCTTATGGAAACTATAGTTCTGGCTTGGGGTTCTGATGTCATCTCAGCTAGTTTTCGAGCTCTCACTTCATCCCTGTTGTCATTGTTGTCTGTTATATAGCAGCTATTAGATTGTAAATAATGTTCTGCCAGTTTTCTAGGCTTATATAGAAAGCGTAACTCGGTTAAGAGAGCACTTTTTCACTCAAACAAATAAATGTATATGCGCCACTTCTCTGTTGATGAGGCAGATATCAAGAAATCGTCTTTTAAGTGCGATGAACTATAGTGTTGAGAATCACCGTAGACGAATACAACAAACATCAAGTTGTTTCAAAAACTATAGCTTCTCTAATGAAGCCATCCGGATGATCGATGGACGAAAAAAATGAAAACGACCCTAAAGAGATATCGAGGTGGTTCGAGTCGTTACCACTTGCCACGCACAAAGCTTCAACAGGCGCCAGCGTTTGTTCACCGCAAACTTGGGCAATTAAACCGGCTGATTTAAGGTGTCATGAAAGGTGAGAGGAACTGAATCTATTGATGAAATACTCAATCTTAGTAATAATGCTGCGGTCTGAGAAGAATACACAAGGGATCTAGCGCGCAACAATTCAGGAAAAGAGAAAAACGTAAACAAAATAAAGACGATCTGCCGTCTGCGTGGTCGACTTTTATGCGAGTGCATGCAGCGGTTTTACAGCGGCGAAGGAATCTAGAAATAAATTCCGATACAACAACAATCGACCTCATGACCACTGTTAGTGTTTGCAGTGAACGAAAGTAAAAACAAAACAAGCACAAAGAAGGTATCAGAAATCGCGGTAATCCGCGATAGGTCGTTTCATGCCTCTTGGGCTGGATCCCTGTACAAGCAGAATGCATGGCGCGACATACAAATCGACTGAACAAGCCCGATCTTTCCGTTGTAATTCCTCAGGAAATAAAAGAGCTTTGAGGCCCACATCCAGATCCTGTTCAAAACTACCAAATTTATCCATTTGTTTATTTATCATACTCTACAACAACGCGCTAAGCGATGAGTCATCCTATTGATCGGCGGCGCCGCAGAAATTAGCGGGTGAAAATCGGTGTGGAAAGTGGGAGGGGGGAAATGAGGGGAAAATCGAGGGAAAAATAAGGGGGAAAAATGGGAGGGGGGAGTTACGACACGGAAGTAGCGAAAAATACCCAGGCGTCTTCTCCCTGCCTTGGAACTTCGGCCCTGGGGCAATCGAGGTCGCTGAACACGAAGCTGAAGTTTATTTTTGGAGTATCGATCGCCACCAATCGATATTGACCAAACTATCGATTTTTTGTGGATGTCGTCCAGGCGGTCCAAAACTTTGGCCCTGGGGGTAGTCGCGGTCACTGAACACGAATCCGAAGTTCGTTTTTGAAGTATGGATCGCCATCAATCGATATTGATCAAATTACGGTGTGGAAAAATCGCGGAAAATACCCAGACGTCTTCTCCCTGCCTGGGAACTTCGGCCCTGGGCAAGCGAGGTCGCTGAACACGAAACTGAAGTTCGTTTTTGGAGTATCGATCACCATCAATAGATATTGATCAAACTATCGATTTTGTGTGGGTGTCGCTTAGGCGGTTCAAAACTTTAGTCCTGGAGGTGGTCGAAGTCGCTAAACACGAATCTGAAATTCGTTTTTGAAGTATCGATTACCATCAATCGATATTGATCAAGTTACCGGGCGCGAAAATAGCGGAAAATGCCCAGACGTCTTCTACGTGCCAGGGGATTTAGAAGATGTGCGGAATACGTCGCATGGCGTGCCTGGGACTCAAAGGACGTGCCAAAGACTTTGATCAAAGTGTTCGGGGATTCAGGTAGACGACGTCGTCCGCTATAGGGGGATCATTGAGGGGGACCAGTACAAGTAGTGGGGGACCATTTCACTGAGGGAGGACCAGCCCTATCATACTGTACGTACTGCGAGCCTTTTGTACTCCTGGGTAGGAGGAAAAGCTGTACAAGTAGAGCAGCTTGCTTGATGTGATTGTCCTCAGCTTAGTGATACTGCAACATCGCTCAAGTGCGAGGCACGCCGATAGGCGTGACGGAGCATGTATAATACATATATTCGCCTATCGTAGTAAAAAAATGCTTACAGTGCAAACGCGTTTGTTGATCCCTTCGAAGAAGAGGAACGGAGGTCCCGCACGGAAATGTGGGTGGAATCAACTTCGCCTGGTTACCCAAGTGAGGGTGAACAAGAAGAAGCGCAGGAAGAATCTCCAGAAGAATCCGACGGATCTGTACCGATTCCTGAGGTAACCACAAGCCAAAGCGAGCCAATAGATCTGAAGAGCGCAGCTGTCCCTAATGCTTCCGTCGTTCAGGTGAAGGTTTTCGAGTGCTCCGAGAAGAGCGTGAGCGCGAGCCCACCTGGAAACACAACCACCTCGACAACCGGCGTTGACGAGGAGCCACCGCCGCCGCAGTCGATACAAATTCACGTGAACAATGAGCTGCTTCGGAGGGTAGGTGGAAACCTCAGCCTACTTAAGCTTGAAGCGATTTAGAAATATGGTGAGTTTTCAGAAGAAGAAGGGCATGGATCGCATGGATTCGCTGGCGACGTCGGAGATGAGCGAGGCGAACTCGCTCGTCAGTTCCGAGATGGACAAGGCGAGCCTGGTGAAGCACAGGTTCAACTGCAACCTACACCATGCCAGGGAAGACGCTAAAAAGGAGGTGAGTGCGATTTGACATCGAAAAGTAGGTTTTCAGGAAGAAGAGCTGGCACTATTGTACCTTCGGGAGACTCCAGAGGTCGAGGAGAGGTCGAAAAAAATTTTCCGCCCAAACTTCGCCTAGGGAGGGAGGTTATTTGCTATGCTGATCATGAACCTGACGTCCGCTTTTGAAATTTCATCTGTTTACTGTAGGTTACGGTAGGTACGGGTGACTAATTCTGTCCTGTGCCACTACCGTAACGCACCAGATAACCCCTGTAGCTGAAGCTTGGGAGAAATAGGTGGCCATACCTTAGTCACCGGTACCTATCGCAACCTACTGTACTCCAGCTTAAAACGGAAAACAGTTGTCATATTCGTGATCAGCAACCCAAATGACCTCCCGCCCAGGTGAAGTTTGGGCGAAACCTATGATTATGAACTCGCGCCTTAGTCACCCGTACCTACCGTAACCTACAGTACTCTACTCTAAGGCTGTCGAGGTCATAATCACCGATTTCGCCCAAACTGCGCCTAGAGGATTTCTCGGGGTGCTGATCACGAATCTGACATCTGTTTTTCATTTTACGCTAGAGTATAGTAGGTTACGATAGGTACGGGTGACTAAGGCTGTCGAGATCATGATCACCGATTTCGAACAAACTTCGCAGGGGTTCTTTCCACGAATCTTACCCGTTTTTAAACTTTTGGCCGATTACGGTAGGTTACAGCAAAGTGAACACATACGCAGATATTTTTGAGTTTTAAAATTTCAGGTAGATCTGAAGGAGTTCGACCGTTTCTGGCTGCACCTCTACACCAAGACCGATCCTGAAGAGGAGGCAAGGAAGAAGCGCGAAGACAAGAAAGAAGCTCGCCAGGAGCCTCTGCGTCGTAGTCGTACACCAACCATCGAGAGAGTAGTGCTGTACTACACGACCGACCGTCGCCTGTCGCTGACGCCGACCGTCTCGTCGCTGTCGCCGTCGCCGGAGCCTACCCAATACGCGGCAGTCAGCGACTCCGGGCGACATCTCTTCATCCAGACGACCAAGCCAGCGATGGTTCAGCAGGACTCGATGAGTTCCGAGCCGATTGGCGACGTCACAGTACCTGTCGCGCAGCGGTCGAACGTCGTGAAGTCGAAGGGAGGAACAGGCGTGGTCCGACCGAAGAGCGCTAGACCGAGAAGGAGTGCCCACGAGCGACCTCTGGGATGTGAGCACGTGATCCACGAATCTGACGAAGTGGAGCCGAGATGCAGCTCGAGCTCTTTGGAAAAAGAGGAGGTGAGGCTCTTATAAAAACTAAACTATTGGGTTGTCCAATAACTTTTGTCGTTTTTCATTATTTATTTTTCAAAGTGAAAGTGTATTTTTATTACCAACTAACAAACTTTAACCAATGATATATTGACCATTTTGTTGGATGACCTTTGGCAGTCAACGTTGTCGACCCGCTGGGATGGCCGGAGAACACGTTCTCTTGAAGACGAGGTTATTTCCGGCCGCTCTGGCCAAGACAGACGTTGAATAAATGACTCATTACTGGGGACTCGCCTTATATAGGCTTCGGGGTACGGTAGCGCGGGAACCTCTAGCATACGAAATTTGAAAGTACAAAGGACAACTGGTACCGGCGATCAATACTAGGCATGGAACATCTCTACTACAACGCACGGAACTCGACACAAGATCACTCATGACATGGCCATCTTTGGGCACGTTGAAAAACCCCACGTCTGAGAATTTTATGCTTGCAGTGCCACCCCGTACTTTTTCAAACACGTTTCTCTCAATAATCGGCAGTCGACACCTCAAACTTGGGTAATTAAACCGTATAAATTAAAGCGCACACAAAAATACATAATGCAACAAGCAGCTACGAAATTAGGACATTAGAAAATCTACTATGAACTAGACAGCTAAATCTAGGCAATGTGAAGATCTGCGAAGTGAAGTGGATGCACCCAACCAACGTAAAAGATGCTCCAGGCTCCAGGTAGGCCTCTAAGAATCATGCACCGACGGATGGAAAACGTCCTCTTGCTGGTCGCGCGTCCTTTATATGCTTCATCTCTTCGCGAAATCTCTCTAGTGTTGTCGTTTGCAGAAAGCTTTGTCTAGGCTCCCATCGATAAGAGCCAGGAATGTAAATATATCCATCAAGCTGTTGACTCACCATCAGGCTTCTTTTTAATCACGTTCGTGATACCACGTTCGAGGAAGCCTTGGTTTTTACTAGGGAAGGGTTTCGACCTCCCATGGAACTTCAAGTTGAGACCAGGATCATTAGAAAGAGCTCGGAATGCTGATTACGAATATGGGTGTCAAAATTGCAAAATGAAACTCCTGAGCGAGTTATGGCCTGCCGAAATCGGGGGCCTCACCATAGTTGGCTGTGCGCCGCACTGGGCGCGGGAGTGGTGAGTCATCAGGGCTCCGTAAGAAGGGCTAGCAAGCTGCGGCGGTGGCGCAGGGTAGCGCTCACGCTCGTCGGGCGCGAGGTCGTTGGTTCGGTTCATGTTGTTGCCCGTTTTTTGCAAATCATAATTTATCTTCGAAATGACCTTTTGTTTTGAATTAAGACACGTGTCTGATTAAATTGCCGGTAAAACTACCATACATGTTTGTAAAAAGGCTTGAAGGCAAAAAACTGCTGCGGTGTATCTACTCTGGGACCCCAAATTCAGCGAAAAGAATGGACACCACCTTTGCTGGTGAAAAGGACATAGTGAGTGAAGAAAAAGCAGTAGATCAACATCTAGTTCTTCCTTATCATACATTCTACTTACCTTTTTACTTCACACATTTTTCTGCTTTTTTCCATGAATGCCAAAGTTGTTGGAAACACCTCTAGTTATTCAATATATGATTTAGAATCTATTTGTGCAAAATAGTAGATAAAATTGTCTCCATAGCAGTTTTTTGTCTTCAAGCATTTTTGCAAATATGTATGGTAGTTTTCCCGGCTATTTAATCAGACACATGTCATAATTCAGAACAAAAGGTCATTTCGAAGATGAATTATGGTTTGCAAAAAAACGAGCGGCAACGGGAACCGAACCAACGACGTCGCACCCGACGAGCGTGAGCGCTACCCCTGCGCCACCGCCGCAGCTGGCTGGCTCTTCTTACGGAGCCCCGATGACTCACCACTCCCACGCTCGTTGCGGCGCACAGCCAACTATGGTGAGGCCCCCGATTTCGGCAGGCCATAACTCGCTTAGGAGTTTCATTTTGCAATTTTTACACAGATGTTCGTAATCAGCATTCCGAGCTCTTTCTAAAGATCCTGGTCTCAACTTGAAGTTCCATGGGAGGTCGAAACCCTTCCCTAGTTAGAGGGGAAGAGTTGTGCAACGAAGGGAGCGAAACAAACAAAAAACCAAACATACAGAGGAGAACATAGTGGCGGACAAATAACATTGCTAGCTTAAAAGAAAGAACACCAATGAAATCGTGAGCCATCTTGGATAACACTATGAACTGCAAAGGAATGGGAGAAATGCCTTTGCAGATTATTCAGAGCACTAAGTGCAATGGTCTAAAAAATGCTAATCTGATGGTACTAAGTCAGGGGCGATGGGGTGGATGTGGCATCAGTTCCTAGTTGAGCTCTGCTAATTTTTGACAGCTTGTGGATCTGGTGTTATCATGGTGGAACATTACGTCTTTGCGATTAGCCTTTCAGGGCGTTTTTTTCTAGATCTCTTCGTTCAGTCTCGTTAGCTCACGAGAGTAGACACTCGGGTCAATAGTTTGGTTCCTTGAAGCAGCTCAAAGAATAAAATAATAATAAAATAAATAATAAATATTATACAGGGTGCGTAAAAAGTATTGACGCACTAAACGTAAACGTTAGAAATGACACTGTATTATAAAATTTAACAAATTTATATACAAAATGTCAGCAGTGATCTAGCGAACAGAATAGCATCACTTGCATTTATATGGGGTTCTTTGCTGCGAATGCAGGGGCGAAGACGCCGAGGAAGGGTATTGAGAGTGCACCGCAAGTAGTCCAGGTCGATTACTTTCCATGCTTTTGACCAGATCATCTTTCACAGACTTCATACTTTTGTGGGAAGTGGGTAGAATCGTTGTTCTCTAAAGCTTCCCATATAGAGTAATTCAGCGGATTCAAATCCGGTCTATACAGAGGTCATTCCTCTGCCGAAATGGAGTCCTTCAAGTTGGCGCGGCAGAAGTCCCTGAACAATCCTCGACTCTGCGCAGGAGTCTAATCCTGCTGGAAGACATACGGCTTACTTTCAGGGTGGGATTTAAGCCAAGGAACTAGATGCTTCTTTAGGACATTAATACAGGTAGCTCTACTGATTTATCTTCACTCCTGTCATCCACGAAAACGAGAGGCGCTTGTGATGAATGCACAAACCATGATACTGGACGGATGCGCCTCCCTTGCAGCGAGCATTCCACCAGAATTAGCACTTTGGAGGTCCTCGAAGAGTATGTAACAACTTCACAAGTTGAGTGCACAAAGTATCAAATCGCTGAAGGTCAAAGCATGGAACAAAATCGACGTGGACTACTTGCGGCGCACCGTCGATGCCTTTCCTCGTCGTCTTCGCCTCTTGCATTCGCAGCAGCGAAGCCCACATAAAATACCAGTGATGCTATAGATCATTGTTGACATTTGTATATAAATTTATTGAATTTTATGATGTGTTGTTATTTCTATCGTTTACGTTTAGTGCGTCAATACTTTTTTCGCACCCTGTACATTATGTCCCACACGGAATAGCTTCAGTCCGAAAAGTTAAGTTCATGCAAAGCAATTAAAACCAGACTTCATTCGGTAATATATTTCTTACAATTATCAACAATCTTTCGCCAAAGAATGGATCCTTCTTTGGAGAAATGAGCTGGCCGCGAATCATTGGACACCCAAGTCCGGATTTCGTCGTAGTCCGTGAGGTTTTTACCAGCGAAGATGTACTGGAGCAGAATATGTGGCGTTCAGATGGGGCAATGTCAGGGCTGTATGGCGGATGAGGCAAAACGGTCCAACCAAGTTCCACGATTTTCTGTTGAACGACTTTTGTAGTATCAGGACTCGCATTATCATGCATCAACTTGGTAGAGGACGTGCCAACTCCTTGACAGCGAAGCCGATTTTGTACATGAGTAAGCTGCTGCAAGAACGTATCCGTGTTGATAATTTGGCATAGTTTCAGCACTTCCACATGGACGACTCGTCTGCTATTCCACCAAAGACAAAGCATTGCTTTCTTTCCGTGTAATTCCGGTTTTGCGACAGATTAGGTTGCTCTCAGGTGTTAACCACTATCTCTTCCTAGTCGAGTTATCGTAGTGAATCCATTTTTCGTCCGACGTAACGATAGAATCGAGAAATCCAGGATTCTTGACTTGGCGAAGAAGAATTCCGGCCATTAATACGGGAAGAAATTATGTGAAGTTTTTGAGAACCCTGTCTTACTGGGATGCTGAGTCCTGTCTTGCTTTGCTGCTTTATTTTTATTGCTTTCATATTTACTTTATTTTTATTTTATATAACCATACGTTCGCATATGGTCTGGTGAGATGGGTTACGTAAACAAACTGGACGTTAGAGATCCTCAGAATTAAAGGATACCCGTCTCACCAAACCATATGCAAACGTATGATAATATAAAACAAAGATAAAGTGAATAAGTAAGTAATAAAATAGGGCAGTAAGACAAGGCAGAAACCAGAATCTCAGTAAGGCAGTCCTCCTAAAAACGTCACATAATTTATTTCGAGCTTACATCTCATTTCTGCCCTTTCGGCAGTAAAACAATAAAATATGCTGCAAAACAATAAAATATAATAACAATAACAATAAAATATAATGAAATACAATAAAATAATGCTCTCTTTAATTGTCCGTTTTCATGTTATTTTTTTACCAAGTTGTTTTTACTAATGACGCTCAGCTTTCCACAGAAGATAGCCTAAACTCTAACCCTTAAAGCGGTATACATTAATGTAGGCCACACAATCATCATTAGTACAGATATACAGTTCAAGCCAACTGTGAGAAAAAACGACAGGATTTGTAGACCGGCCAAATATTTATGTTTTTTACATAAATGCTGTACTAATCATTTTATTTCCACTCAATTATTTTTATTTGCTTTTACATTTCTATTCATTATTTCAGTTACAATGTAGTTTAATTTCATACATTTTATATTTATAGTTGATTTATTAAGCTGAAGAGCTGTTTTTACTTTAATAATTTTAGTTTAATTTAATATCAACAATAATTAAATTTACCTTAGTTAATTACTTTTTGCATGGCTAGAAATCTAATTTTTCATTCGTTTTTAGGAAGATCCCGAGTGTCCCGAGAAAGACGAATGCATTGACGACGAGGAATTGAGCGAGCTGTTTTTCCGATTGGATGAGATTTCCGGAAGCGACTCGGAGGAAGGACGCGTAGTCGTGGGTGGATCGGAAGATGTCGCTAATCGTGGTGAGAGATCACATTTCGACTTCCGTTACTCGTTACAGCAATCCATCCAGAGATTAGCAGCCACAACCGGATGGACGTGCGAGATTTGAAGTTTGCTGCTGAGATTTTAGAAAGGCTCTTTACCTGTTGTTTATGGTCGCCATGAACTGTGAGATCTTAGCTCACTTCTGATATCCTAAAAGGAAACATCTACAGTGTCGGCCTAAAATAGTGATTCTATTTCCGTCTAAGCTCTTCGGCTTACTTTCTGCTGCGGCGATGCTCATAGCTGTTTCATCCGATGCGACGAGCGAATACTGACGGATGTCATACGTAGGTATTCTTGCGAATGGATACGTTAGGTGTACTCTATGACAACCTGTGACATCGTATAACGAAATATTTACCAGTAGCGAACAAGCAAAGAAACAAAACTTCCGTAAACAGTTGCTCAGTACTGGAGCGGCTGGTACAGATGTTATTTGTGTTACAGGATGTTTTGTTGCGGTTAAAACTCTTGGAAAAGTAAAAAGGTGATGCTCAAACATGCACAACGTTCTGCTTTTCGGGTAGGATGCTCTTCTTGAACGCTTTTCAGTTGGAATGAAGTGCAGGAGGTGCTCGAACCCTCTATATCAGGTCGAGCGGTGACTGGTCATTTATTTGTCACAATGGTCTTCGGCGGTCACGTCGCTAGTCCCGTGCAGTGAAAGAACTTATAGCACACTTCAGTTTCTACCTATTGTTAACCAGAGGCTCCAATTGTTTATTTCTAGCGCTTCCTTGGTCTTCGTCTTCAATGGGTCTGTCAGATTTTTGTGGAGGATGGAAATCCGCAATTACGGCGACAGCTCAGCGCATGTGTCAGGGCGCCGTGCTTCGAAAATGGGTTGTATGAATAGCTTTGAGGGTTGTTCAGAGCTGTCAGGTGCTCATCCATACTCTTACAGAGCGTTTCGCGGTTTCACCTATATAAAATTCTTCACAGGACACACAGAGTGCTTTGTAGACCACCCACTTCATTTCACACACGTTGTTGTCACCTTCGCAGATCATGCATTCTTCCTCGCACATTGGTTCTCGGAACATTGCGCGGGACATTGAAAGAAAACAATATGCACCTAAGCAACTGCACACGAGAGACATTTCTGGGCGCTTGGCAGAAAAGGCGCCCTCATTCCTGGCTCCCAACATTTTCTTTGTTCAGCCGTCGGAGAGAATTTATCTAGAGAGCGCTGTTGCCGTCAGAATAAAAAAACTGTAGTCTTGACGACAAATACGAAGCGAGAGCCGAAAAATTATGAGAGCCCACGTTGTTAGACCAATACTAGCATTTCGATTCATAGATGAATACGATATTGACTTCATTTACGAAGATGTGAAATGAAAGTGCTAGCTTACTGTTTAGTGACAGATCCTGGAAGCTCGACGGATTACTGTACATTGGTCGCTGATGTCTGATAGATATCCGGAAGGAAAGAATACATCATCATCCGATTCCACGGTTTTATAAAATTGATAGGAACAGATTCTAATGCGAATGTGGAACGGAAACCATTGAATAAGCCTCCGATCCTTCCAAGGAACGTTTGAGTGACACTATCGGGAAAAGTCTTTATACACCTTTCATATCAGTAAGCCGATATGGTGAATCCCCCGTGAGATGATACCGGCGGTATCGTTGATGAATCTGGCCCCAGGAGTGCAACTATGATAAGAGTGGTGTTTTGTTTGTGTTGGCATAGGTTAACTTCACCATTGCTCTCTCAATCCATTTAGAAGAGAACCAGAACCGAAACATTTGTTGTCAGCAACACTAAAAAATTCAAAATGACATTTTTCGATAAGGTGTAATAAACCTGTCCTCAGGATATTCACGAGTAGCTCCGTAGAGTAGGTCACGCGGCCTCTTGGGCCCTTACGTAACAAAACACAGGTAACATAACAATTTTATTAACAATAAAGGTGCATATGAACAGTAACAAGGGGCTACGGATGTAAGGCCGGGGGGGGGGGGGGTTGAGAGAGAAGGAACTCCTCAAGGGCGAGGAGGCGCCGGAGCCGACACTACACGGTCGGCGATCAGACAAGGATGAACCCCGCAGCATTCGTAGAGGTTCTTTTATATTCTTCTGCCAGTGCGACGAAACAACGGCTGTCGTTGTTACAACATGCTGAAGACACTTGAGAGTTGATCCCGAATATATGGCTACACTCATTACAAAGGTCTCGGCCCGCATTTTTAAGACTTGTTCCTCAAACACGAAGAGCAGCTAGCCCAATCCGAGAAAGGCTAAAACTTCACTGCACCGCAGAAAGAATTTAGCCTTTCTCAGGCTGTGCTAATTACTTTACGTGTTTGATGATCTAATCTTAGAGTTAAAGCAAGGACGTTATCGACCCGTCATCTTCAGACGCTTAGTGCGTAGTTGTCCTTGGAGTGCAGACAAATGCAGTCTAGATGCCTTTACATTCAAGGAGCATCAGAGAAAGCCCCGCTTTCCGGTACGATTTGTAGTTCACGTTTCGGACATTCTTCTCACGTGCGTCATGGCGTTCTAAATGCATTTCTGCTCATGTGCTCAACGGCAATCCGCTTAACAGCTGAGGCTTTACGCTGCCACTGATCGCCTTGCTGAAAAGACGTGTCAGATAAGGGTAAGCAAGTCGTCATCAGCCTCCTGGCGCATGCAAAAGGGCTTACTGTTCCGGTGACGATGACGTAGCACTCTCCATGAGTATGGTGCGCAATTTCACCCGCGGACTCCTATACGATACGAGAAAACGCTTATATTAAAGCAAAGCGGAAACGTCGATCAATGTGTAAATACTGATGTTTATCAGCCGCTTTTATACTTCGCCTTATCTGGTAACGCATGCCATACCAAAGACAATCTAGCTGGTTCTTCAAGTTTCAGTAATGTGCTAAGCGAGGTTTTATGGGAAATCTTCCTTATTCGCGGCCTAACTTTTTAAGGTGATCGTCGTCTTCAGAGGCTCTAACATGGCGCAAGATTGAAATTATACCCTGCACCATCGAACGCCGTAGCCAGTTTAGCAGTTCCGAAAGCACAGAGGGCACCACCAAAGTTCTTTGAAGAGACGAAAAACTCATTCGATTCGATCCATCAAAAGGTCGATGTCGCTCTGCGTTAGCCAGGTTATTGAGGACGACTGAGACTTACTGTAGGGGTAGTACAGGGTGCGTAAGAAGTACTGACGCACTAGACGTAAACGTTAGAAATAACAACACAATTATAAAATTTAACAAGTGTATATACAAAATGTCAACAATGATCTAGCGAACAGAATAGCATCACTTGTATTTTATATGGGCTTATTTGCTGCGAATGCAGGGCCAAGACGACGGGGAAAGGCATCGATGGTGCGTCACAAATAGCCCCGTCGATTTCGTTCTATGCTTTTAGGATGTCATCCTTCACTGACTCCATACTTTTGTGCGAAGTAGCGCAAGCCTTGTTCTCCAAAATTTTCCGTATAGGGTAATTCAGCGGATTCAAATACGGCGTAAACAGAGGTCATTCCTCGGCCGAAATGAAGTCCTCCAAGTTGGCGCAGCGCCAGTCCTGAACAATCCTTGACTCTGCGCAGGAGTCTAATCCTGCTGGAAGGCATACGGCCTATTTTCAAGGTGGGATTCAAGCCAAAGAACCAGTTGCTTCTTTAGGACATCAATACAGATAGTTCCACTAATTTGTCTTCACTTCTGCATCCACGAAAACGAGAGACGCATGTGATGAATGCACAAACTATGGTACTGGCCGGATGTGTCTTCCTTGCTCGAGCTCCCCGCCAGAACTAGCACTTTGGAGGTTCTTGAAGAGTATGTAACACTTTTACAAGTTGAATGCACAAAAGTAGAAAGTCACGGAAGGTCAAAGCATGGAACGAAATCGACGTGGACTACTTGCGGCGCACCGTCGATACCTTTCCTCAGCGTCTTCGCCCCTGCATTCGCAGCAAAGAAGCCCATATAAAATACAAGTGGTGCTATTCTGTTCGCTAGATCATTGCTGACATTTTGTATATAAACGTATTAAATTTTATGTGTTGTTGTTTCAAACGTTTACGTTTAGTGCGTCAATACTTTTTACGCACCCTGTATACCATATATAGAATGACCTACCCTACATCTCGTCCTCCATTCTACAGCTCTCATCTGGATACAAACGGCAAAGTCATGTATGATTGACGGATGTTTAAGGCACTCGTTCATACTAGGATTTCTTGAGAAAACTAAAAACGCCTCCAGCGCTTTTCTTGCCGAAATTTCTGTCTCTATGGCTAGAATCGTGTTTAATATCAAAGTCGTTAACGTCGTGATCAACCGCCCTATGCCTTTCTAGAGGAGTTCTTAAATTAGTATGACTTTGACAGCCAGATGCTCGTTAACCCTTTCACGACACGCGCGATTTTCAGGTGACAGCGCGAATTTTTCCGCGCGTTGATCATTTGAATCATTTTACTTGCATTAGTTGTTAAATATGAAAAACAGCAACATCATCGGATTAGTGAAAGGGTTAAGCCGAATAGCTAGCCTTCTCTGTTTCCTTAATACATTTGAAGTTACAAGCCTGATATCCGATTTGATAAATTGCTGTCATATGAGAACAACTACCTAGTTTACCGTATGGACATGTAACGCAGTTCTCTGATAAGCACTGCTGATCGTAGAATCTGTTTCTAACTAGTAACCTTTTTATGTTATCTAAGTGTTGTAATGTTAACTAAAACAACATCGTTCTGCATCTGTACAATGCTTCACTGAATTGCAGCGCTTACCTCGTCAGAGATAAAAGGCATACAAGGGAACCCTGCTTTCGTTTTAGGTCGT
The DNA here is from genome assembly GCA_947396885.1 of Heligmosomoides polygyrus polygyrus. Classification (NCBI taxonomy): domain Eukaryota; kingdom Metazoa; phylum Nematoda; class Chromadorea; order Rhabditida; family Heligmosomidae; genus Heligmosomoides; species Heligmosomoides polygyrus. Next base: position 4,040 of record CANDYH010000829.1, on the reverse strand, counting down.
TCTCGTTGGCAATTAATCAGAACTTTGTGTTGACGCCGAAAAACGCTGTAGGCACTCTCTATTTGTCTAGATCTGAAGCTAATCGCAATGTTTCCTGCTGCTCCTCATTGCCTGTGCACTCTTGTGAGGCCGTTCGAAATATGTCTCTCACGACACTGCGCTTTATGACCACAGGATGAGGAACAGCAGAAATCGCAGAAGTGCGTGAATCAGGGTGCTCTTTGAGCTTGGTTTCCGGTACCATTTCACACTAACAACGTCGTTGGAAACCATGACCAACTGGTATGGAAGCCAATCGTCTTTTGGAGTTTCCCGTCTAAGCTTGAAATGTAGGGAAACAGTTTATTCAGTAGTTGAAGAGCGTAACAATGCAACAGTTGGCTATGTAGCTACAGTATATTAGCGAATGCACAAGTACCGGTTCTTCTATCCTGCTCATAAAACAAATCGCATGTTGTACTGGCGCTAGTCGCTATTTCTTGCATCATTTGACTCTTTCAATGTTACATGTGATGTTTGCCCCTTAGTAAGCTGTTCTTTCCAGTTTACTCTAACTGGTAAATGGCACCTTTATGCGCTTAGTCTCCTGTCCTTCCCTGCCGTGCGAATCACAGTGACACGTACGGTCATATATCTGACTGCGAACAAGCTGTCATTCAATGTTGTCTCTCGGAATATTTACCAGTACAACATCTGTACCCAAGCCTGCTCGTAATAGGCAGTGACGCGCTCGAAATCCACACGTGACAGAAGGCCATGCCGTCAATGGCTTTCTGTCAAGTGAGGATCTCGGCCGTTACCACATACATGTGTAGAGAAGTTGTTCTGAATTCATGGTAGATGAAGAGGCATTTGAAACGGTAGCCACAATCTTACTGAATCCGTCCTCTCAGACTGTGAGTAAAGCATCGTCCAAACTTAAACTGGATAACGTAACGAGCTCCACCTTCACATCACATCATCACCATTCTTTATTTATTTATTTCATACACTCAACAAAGGTGTGCTCACAAGAAACATAGGAAGAAGTAGTAAGTATACTGAAAAGGCAACAATAAATAGCGTAAATTGTTCGTAAGTCATTCGGCGCAGGTTATCTTTAATAACAGTGTGCCTAGGAAATTTAAGGAGGAACTGTCTTAAGTATTGTTACCTACCCAGCTTGCATTCCTAACCTGCAAATACCCCATCAGTTGGCTATGATGCCGCATTTCTTGATTAATGGAACCTGTCGGAGCTTCGGAACTGGGGTATACCAACCTCCCACGTGGAACCGACAGGTTGGGTAAAGAAGGCTAGCGGGATGCTGGCTGCGGTAATAGTAATCCTTTTAGCCAGTCAGGGTTGGATAGAGTTACCTAGCCTGCGCCACCACTTACTGTAAACAAACTCAATGGAAAAGACTGACTGATATCATCAACGAGTAACGATTAAAACTGATATTGTCAAGGAATAAAACGTTTATGATGAAGATATTTCACACAAGAGATGGCTCCGCTAAGCTATGGCTACCTCGGTCAAGAACCAATTTGCGAGCAATGTCTTTCACTTGCATAGCAGGTAGTTTGTACCTGAAATTCTCTAAGCACGTCCAGTTTCCTCTAACACCGAGTCAATTGAAAAGCCGAGTTGAAAGTTTGTTGCTTAGCTATACTAGCTGAAATTGGTTGAGTAGTATAATTGCTTGTAAGTGCTGTCCCACAGTTTGTTCCGATCCTGTGTTCTTTTTGTGATTGCTACTGTGCTTACTTTCTAGTGTGTTGCCTTATGCAATCGTAATAATCAATAACAATAGCTGCAATAGCAATGATGCCGAGGTTCATAGAGAGCCGTACATCGAATTTTCGGCCTGGAGCCGGATTCATCAACAATGAAACCCGCGGGTATGCGGGATATAAGGAGTAGAGATAAGATAAAAGTGAGAGATGTATGCTTCATCGTGGGAATCTATCATTTACACTCGCGGGTTAGCCATTGATGAATCCGGCCTCTGCTTCACTACAAGTGCTCATACTTCCTTATCTCTCATAGCATCGAATTAGAACCACGGCAGACTTGTGTATCCGGTGCTCCGGCGGAAATTCGGATAAAACATCCGCCTTTACCTTTATAGAAATGACGAGACTTGGTGTTGAACGCTGCTTGCTTCTGCGAGATCGTGAAACGTATAAAGTCGTTTTATTAAAGCTGCAGTAAATATTTGAAAATTAAGATTAGATTGGTAAGATGGGATAGCTTATAGTCAGCATTTTCGGTTACATACTGCTGGTAAAAGTTCATAAAGGTAAATGCTTTAAGGAAGATAAAGGGTTAGGGATTCATTAAATTCCATGCTTGACCTTTAATAATTCTCATCATAAATCATCAAAAATATTCTTTTAAATTTGCTGTTTTAGATTTCAAGGTAGACAAGTTTGATATAACCCCTTATCCTGAGGTTTCGGTGTTATCACCTTTTTCAGAACGTGGAAACATCTCAAAGCGTTAGCAAAATTTTTTTATATTCCAAAGATCATCGTGAAGGCAAAGGGGATAAGAAACGTCGAACAGATCAAACCTTCCGTCAGACGACCATCTTACGGAAGTTGACAGTGTAAATGGATCGCTCCTAGCTAATAGCTGATTAGTTGTTGTGTTTATAGCTTAGATATCAAGGAACAATAATTTTTATTTGGAAAGTAGAAAAACTGCGAGAAAAACAAAGCGGGATAGATGAATACTCTTTAGGAGTTGTTACAATGCAGTTGTAAGAACAGCTTTTAAAGGCATATAGCTCCTATAAACTTGGGAATTGGGACTGTTTATAGAGTTTTTAAGCAGTGTAATTCATTGCAAAGAGAGGGCCTCGGTATTAAGTAGTCCCTGCTTGGTACTCATGGTTCCTCCCATGCTGTTGAGCGCATAAGGCGACGCACTCCTTCCACCGCTGTCCATCTTGGGCTATTTCTTCGCACTCCTGCCTAAAATATTCATAATTAATTGCGCTTCAATATGCAGTATGCGCACCTCTCTTATATGCTATCGTCTGAGGTGCGTACCAGAGATATAGGGCCCACCTTGGAGTCGTGTGCTTAGAAGGTCGTAGACCTGGCGCATCTTATACAGGGTGGTCCACATGAAGTGTTACACAGAAAACTATATACAACTTTATACAAACAAACACAAATAAGAAAATTGTTACAATCGTTCGAAAGACAAGAAAATTCTACATAACATTTCATACATCACAGTCAAAATGTGCTCCTTTGGCTTCAATGCAGGCGTCCAATCTCTTTCGGAAATTCTTGAGGATGCGCGCGATAATTTCCGGTGGAATTTCGTCACATGCCTTCTTCAGAGCTCTTTTCAGCGAATCCAGTGGACTGTGTCTGAGAAGAGCAAGGCTTTTTGCTCCAGGATTGACCAGATGGCGAAATCCATAGGGTTGAGATCGGGCGAGAGTTTGAAGGCCAAACGTCCCTTCTTCCACAAATCCGGGAGACTGGCCTCACACCCACCTCCAGAGACTTCTTGGGCACCGTGAGCTGGTGCCCAATTTTGTTGGAAGGTCCAGTCTATGTCCATAGCATTTTCTTGTGCCAAGGTATTACACCGTTCTCCAGGATTGGCTTCTCGTAGATTTCGGCATTGATCTTGACTTGTTTTTGAATAAAAACAAGCTTGATCTTGCTCAGGCCCGATACTCCAGCCTATACCATCAAGGACTGTGGAAAATGAGCTCATCCGACGTTGATGGCTTTTGCGGATCTTTCTGGCAACTGTTTCCGTTGATTCTGCGCGTTTTGGAGTGGTTTGGCGGTTAATATCTCCTCGTCTGTGAAGAGAACTCGGTCACCGCGCATAAGGACCTTCAACTTTCTACATTTCTCCAATTTTGAAGCCTTCATTTCCTCAGTGAGTAGCTGTCCTTCGGTGAATTTGTAGGAATACAATCACAGATCATCCCTATCAGTCGTTTTATAGTAGAACGACCTACGTTGTGCATCTTAGCTAGTTTCCTGATGTTTCTTGCAGGATTTCGGTGTAACTTGTCTTTGACG
>CANDYH010000828.1:0-22368 GCA_947396885.1 Heligmosomoides polygyrus polygyrus | reverse complement strand
GAGAGGCAATGGTGGTATCAGCACTCCGAATAACCCCCCTTGAAGAGGTTTGAGCAAAATCGATGATTATGACCTCGAAAGCCTTGGTCACCCGAACCGTATGTGACCCATCGTAATCGGCCGAAATTTTGAAAACCTATGTCAGACTTGGGATCAGCACCCCAAATAACCATCAGGGTTTCGCCTAAAAGAGTGACTTCAATTGATTTGATTTTAGAACTGGTCTACTTCCTACGAAACAAAAGGTCTACAAAGTGTTTAAATGGATGTATCTATCGAAAGCAACGACAATTTCCTTGCTTCTTAGACATTTTCTTATCGGAGGTGATTAGGGAACAGAAAGACGTCGATGACCAGCAATACAAAAATAGAGGGAAAAGTTACGAGCCAGTGGTGGCTGATATTGCCCCACTCGGGCAGACATGTATGAGCCACCGGTGGCTCATATTGTCGTCAATATGTTAAATTGCTCGCGCTTGAAAAAGAGAGGGTGCCTGCGGTATAGGAAACCAGTCTAACTGTTCTGCATTTTAGATTGAAAAGCTGGCGTAACTCCACAATTTCTGAACAGGTTAACTCAAACCATCATTTTTCGCTGGCTAAAGATTGTTTAAGATTGAAACAGGTCGTGTAAGGAAGTGAGGATATATATATATATATATATATATATATATATTTTAATTCCCTGCTTTCATTGTGACGGAGCCTCATTAGATGTGAAGGTGGGCTCCGAGGCATTTCTTCATTGAAGCGTTTCTGCAGAAGCTTACGCACAATTTATTAGGTTGTAACGAATTAAATGGCGCTGGCTCGCGCCATTTTTGGCGCGTCTTTACGCGTTTGATCAAGAACAAACCGTAACATGTGGTATATATATATATCTTTATATATATGGTATATGATTTAGAAGCGCAAACTTTGCTCTACCGGGAGTACCAAATTTTTATGTAAAAGTGGGAAAACTTTAGATTTTTATTGACTTTTTTGCAGATGGACAAAAGGGTAATCCGAGGCATTTACTTGTATGAATTCAAGCTGGGCACTACAGCTAAGGAGGCGGACGAGAAGATCAACGCCGCATTCGGTCAAGGATGTTCCACAATTCGGACGGCGTATCGTTGGCATCAGAAGTTCCGGAATGGAGATGAGAGCTTGGAAGAACATGAAGGTCGTGGGAGGCATAGTGATGTTGATGAGGACAAGCTGAGAGATGTGGTAGAGGAGGATACACACAAAGGTACCAGGGAGATAGCGAAGGTTCTTGGCGTCAGCCACAACACAGCTGTCCGGCATCTGAAGGAAATTGGAAAGACCAAAAAGCTGGAAAGATGGGTGCCTCACGAGCTGTCTGAGGAGCAAAGAAACCGACGATATGAGATCTCGTCCGCACTGCTTCTACGGAATGAAACAGACCCATTCCTTGATCGCATCGTAACCTGTGACGAGAAATGGATAATATACGACAACAGGCGACGATCGGCACAGTGGGTGGACAACGATGAGAGCCCCAAGATTGTTGCGAAGCCGGAATTGCACCAAAAGAAAGTAATGTGTCCGCGATCTTGGCATTTTCACTGATCGCGAATTGAAGTTTGAGAAGCAGAAAGCTCCGTACTGATTAGTTTATATAAGACTTATGTAATCCCTATATTGGAATACTGGTCGCAGGTTTGGAGTCCTTCCTTAAAAAGGCTTCAGATCAAAATTGAGAAGGTTCAGAAGTCTTTCACTAGAATTCTATTTTGCAGATGTGTATCAAGTTCGGGTGATATGAGGGCGATCCCAAATTATCAAGAGAGACTAAAACTTTTTAACCTTAGAAGTCTTCTTTACAGACGCGCATTCAACGATTTAGTTTTTTGCTTCAAGGTCCTTAAAGGAGAGTTTCGACTTAGACCTTGTAAGTATTGGATCTTTTTGCCTACATTAGGTCATCGTAATAGCTACCGCTTCCATTATCCCACTATTAAAAGAAAAAAACGTGAAAAAGTGTTTAACTCTCTTTTTTACCGAGGTGCTCGTTGGTTACAAATGTTACCTCCAGGCTTTTTAGAGTTACCAAATACTTATGTTTTTCGAAAAAGGTTGAGGAAAGTAGACCTAATTTCAACATTACACCTCACTGATATCACCTATGGGCAACATTGCGGTCCTTCCTTCCCCTTAGCCTTTAATTCATAGCTCTATCATGCCTTGGCTTCACCCAAGTAAACATGTTGTTTTGGTGTATTTGTTTTCTCACGTTGTTTGTTTCTAATTCATATTCCTATTTGTTTCTGTTTTTGTACTCAAATTTTTCCGTTTTTCCCTTTTCTTTCCTGCCCACCTTTGCTGCTTTTATCTTTTTCTTCAATGGCAGTTTCTGTTTGCTCTCCTATCTAACTCTAGGATATCTCGCTTTCTTCCCTCTTCCTACATCACACGTTAAACGGGTGTTGATGGAGCGATGGAGTTGACGGACCTACTAAGTTGGTATCCGGAGCCGTCTTCGATTACGACTTGCAGTGTTTGGCGGGCCACTGCTCTTCTCCATCAATAGCTCCACAAATCAACCCCTCGCTCCCCTATTTTTTCTTTGCCCTGTGACAAAATATTTCGCTTCTCCTTGTTTTTTCCTCCCAGTAGTTCTTTCCCTTTCCTCCAATTAGCACGTAACGCTGTTCAGCTTTGGTTTGTTGAGGTTTCTCTTTTTTTAACCATGTTGTGTTACTAATCACATTGTGTCCATGGATTTCTTGTATTCTAGAAATGTGTGCGCATTTATGTGCAAATAAATAAATAAATAATGGTGACAGTATGGTGGTGTTCGCTGGGTGCTCTCTGCCGTGATGGATTCACCGGGAAGGAGGAAGCTGGGCTGAATTATTCACCACAGCTTCCTCCCTCCCGGTGAATCCATCACGGCAGAGAAGTACTGCATTGAAATTGAAGAAATTATGAAAAAGTTGAAGGGTATCCGGCCGGCCTTGGTAAACCGAAGGCGAGTTCTCCATCTGCACGACAATGCTCGCCCCCATGTAGCACGAATGACGTTGCAGAAATTGAATGAGCTGAGCTTTGAAACTCTACCACATCCTCCGTTTTCTCCCGACCTCTCCCCAACAGACTACCATTTCTTCAAGCATCTTGGCGACTTCTTGGTAGGGAAAATATTCAAATACCAACAGGATGCCGAAAGTTCCTTCGAAGATTTCGTCAATTCCAGAACTTCTGATTTTTATGCTACTGGGATAAAAAAGCTTGTGTCACGTTGGCAAGGATGTGTAGAATTAGAAGGTTTTTATTTCAGTGCCATTTATTTCGTTACAACCTAATAAATGCACTGCACGATTGACTCGCCTGCTACCTCTGTTACTTAAAAAGCGGACTGAATTCTAAAACTCCCCGTAACAATAAATTACCCCGTAGCCGGTTTCTCTGCAAACGTAGCGCAATCCAGAATTTTCTAGATATGTCCTTAATAGACGACTAAATCAGTGACAGGCACCAACTAGCAGGAGTTCGCTAGCTGCAGCTAGTCCAACATTTGCTAGTGCTGGGGGCTTCTGTGCACTCTTCATTACAAAAAGTGCAATGGATGCAACTGCTCGGAGTATGACAGGACGAATCGCTATACATCATCATGTGATACAAACAGACTGTCTTTGAGTAAAGTCCAAAAATGACTTTGGACTGTATAAATGCGGTTGTAGCTGCCAGAGCTTCATTCCCTATGTTCACAGGGTAAAACCTTCCTATTTTATGCCACATCGCAGTCGAAAATGCGAAATGGAAATTTAAAGTAATGTTACCTCAAATTACCATTTCGCAATAAGCAACTCCACTTACGGAATCCCTTCTCGTTCTTCATTCTTGAAGTACTTCTTGAATTGAGAACACAAATGGATTATACTGCAACTACTCTTCCTGTGTAGGGCTTCTCAGTCCCTGTGGAGCAGTCCCTTTTAGAACGTAGCAATAGCAATTTCAGGAAACATTTTTTGCTTAGATCATTCCTTTCTTGTGTGGTTCGATGTCGGTAGAAATTGACGTTTTTGTCTGGCATTCCACAAGGGCTTATTTCAATGGCTCTTAAAGCGCCCTCAAAGGAGAATGTGAATAGAACGTGCATTCTGAAGACATTTTTTGTCTATTTTTGGTCTCTGTCCTAATAGTTAAGCCGTCGAAAGTTAGGTGGACCAGCTAAGTAATACATCGTGGAGGCATTCGCAGGACGAAAGCCGTCACCGAGTGGGCTTCGCTGGATGCCAAGAGAACACCAGAACGCCCACCAACGCGTTGCTCGGACTTCTTCTTGCAAGCCAGCCAAAACGCTCTAGTTGTTCCTCCTCGCTCAAGGGACCCGATACGCATCTTATTGTTCATTCAGGACTTCAACGAAGAAGTATGACTAATGCGTGGATGGACGTCTTGGTGTTCTCTTGACGGAATCGCTCGGTGACGGCTCTTGTCTAGCAGATGTCTACGAAGGCCACTACGTGGCCGGCCCACCTATTTTTCAACGACTTGGCCCATGCAACAGCGATTCTGATCTTCGAACGTCGACAGAGCCGGAACTCTGGAGGCCTCCCCTCACTTGCGGAAGTCGTGCTACTCCGAGCCCTCTGTCCTCTCGATTCCACGCTGCGCTACGCCAATCTTGCTTCGTATAGCCCAGGTCTCTGAGGCGTATCTTATGGTTAGTGTAGGAAGAACAGTGGAGTCGATAGGTGGGCAGGAAGCCGGACTTCTTCGATGCTCTTGAAAGCTTCACAAGCCGCTCGTTTTCTCCTGTCCAGCTCCGGCATTAAGCCTGGCAGCGAGGTTCTTCAGGTGTTCGGGTCTGATCCTGTCGGGACCGGGTGCTGTACGTTTCTTCTCCGATGAGATGACATGTCGGATTTCGGAAGGAAGAACAGAAGGTATCCATCCAGCAGAAGATGGCATGGGGCAGGTGGACGTGGCTATCGAAGAGATCGAAGTAGAAGTGGACGACCTTCTCCGTTGTCCTTCTGGAGGAGGTGACGTTCCATCAATGCGTCGGAGAGCGGTCATTAGATGACCGAAATGGCTAAATATCAATGAAATATGACCGAAACGGAGAAAAGCAGTGAAATATGCTAGTACATCTACAACAATTCCTTTTCGAATTCTGTTTTTTCTCAATTAAACATTTGTAGTGAGTGCACAGCTCTTGTGAAAAATAATACACCGCCAGCTTGTTCCTAATAAAACGTTTCTGTGCGTTTCAGATCATCATGGTCGCTGTGGTTTTCGTGGTCCTGACTGCTGCCATTGCAGTAACAACTACATCCCCAAAAATAGGCGAACAAGGTTAGACCAGTCAATATGTGTGTGATTGAAATATTTATCAAACGATGTATGAACTAACCATTCATAAAACATTTTCAGAGCTTCCTGTCTATGAGGTCTGCATTCCTCAACCTCATTCATGAGTATTTGGGTGTTTGCAGAGTTGGCTGATTTAAATGCTTCAGCTGATTACCTACTCAAATAGATCCAAAGTGACTGCAGCGAAGGCAATTTTTATTTAACGAATTTACCGATTTTAACGCAAATTTTTCGTTAAAAAATAGTTAAAAATTTACCGAAAAACTTAACGCACACCCCTGGTCCGAATACACTTGGCAACTCGCCCAACTCATTGTCACTGACTCAGACATTAGCATTGGAGCGTTATCTGTACTTCGTCACGACGCTCTAGCCCGGTAACCGTTTAAACTCGTTTTACCCAATGCTCTAGCCGGGTAACCGTCACAACGGTTTTTGAAATTTACCACACGATGCGCTCATGAGTAGCGGTATGTGGCCGTTTCGCGCCAAGTTCCATCTTTACCGGCCCGTAAATCGTTGATGAATCTGGACCCTGCAATCATCTCCTCCGTCTGCGATGCACACGCCCCAGCGCTGCAAAGATCTAAATGCGCTGATAGGTCTTCATTGTATGTTGATGGTGCTCTATAAAGGACAACCTTAACACATGCTTGACAGCCACTACGTTCCACATTTGAGAAAAGAACAACTGCGAACAAACTCAAATTCGTGGGCAGAAACTGAAAAGTTTTCAATTATTTTTCTGGTTCAGATAGCCGTTGTTGCCTTGATTCTTGCACTTATCGTCATATGCGTATTCTCCACATTTCGCTTGATTAGCCTCAATGCACCTTATGTCATGTAGGATACATAGGATCGTCTGATTAACAAATGATGATGATGATGAATGACAATGAATAACAAAAACAACAAATTTATCATTGTTTGCTCGTATGGTAAAGGAAGTCTAACCGTTCAGTTCAGGATTTTGCGCCAACGAAAACGCTGTGAAGCAGCTTCAAGACCTTTACGGCTACAGAGAAGCAGAGTTTCCGGGAACTTATACGCCTGGGGTTTCAATCGTCACGGCGCGCTGTAACAAGCCGAGAGAGGGTCTGTTAGAATGTTGACACTTTGGTATTTCCGAATCGATATGTACTGCATTCGTTTTGGCTCATTTTTGAAAAGTTCCACCGAAAATACTACTATCTAGCTGCGATTAACTTCGTGTTACAGTAGTCCACAAGCTCAAATGTGATCACGAAGAATGGGTGCCGGTGGAAGGAGGCATGGTGCTTGGATGTTGCTCACCAGACCAAAATTAATCGTAACCTCGAATGAATTATGTACTCCTGCTGTGACTTTGACATACTATAAAGAAGAACTAACTATAAGGAAGGCGGGAGACGTCCAGCCGAATACAGTCCACATAACAGTCCTGATTCTACACCAATATAGAAACTGTTATTGTTGTTGCTGCTCGATAGCATCCCAAGATCCAAGGTGCTTGAATTTGGAATTATTTGGGATGGTTAAAATACTAACTTTGGGAAGTAATTGCAGGCAGTTGTCTAGCCCAAACACAGAGTTATGACATCCACAAGGGCAGAGGAAGAATACCTAAAAATCCCTAAAAGGGAAGTGTTCCCTATGTAACAGATAAGTTTCACTAGAAACCTCACAGATTAAAACAAATCTGCATGTAAGCCCCACAGTTGAAAAAATTCTGCATGTCTTCAGCATCCACGATGACAAGTCTGTTTAGTAGTTTATTGCTCTGCTAAAATTTTCAATGGAGAATTCGCTCTCTCTCTATGTATCCGAATTAAACTTATTTCCCTTTGCTCGTGTTCATTGATGTACTGCATTATTTGTTTGGTAACTCATAACAGCATATGGCTAAGGTACCATTATCACATGCAATCAAATCGAATACTGCAATCGTGGAACTACAAATGACACGATGCAGTGATCGGCGGTAAAAATTCTTCCTAGTATACGGCCCTCCACTTTTAACGATTGCTAGTAGCAGCTTGTATGCTCTCTTGGTCTGCACATCACATGAAATGAATAAGCAGCGCTATGCTATGTAGGTTTCATATATATGGTACAGGTTTAGCGACTCTGGAAGGACGGAAGTTAGATATTATAGCTTTAAAGCTATGTAGCCAGCTTCCAAGTGAGGAAATATCTCAATTAACTCTTCTCTGGATTTGAATGATGTTTTTTGCTTCTGATGACCACTCTTACGATCCTGGATGATCCGACATAGTGCACCCATCATCCATGTTCAAACCTAGGAGTCATCTAATGTGTTGTTCGTTATCCAGTCCAAAACCGCCGGGGAACAACAGAACGGATAGGTCAAAACCCGCCGGAAACTAGATAACGGATAACGGTTAATCCGCACATTCCTGGTCAAAAACAATAACATTAAAAGGCAGGTAGTTAGAGACAGACTGTGCGATAAGCAGTGCTTATCAGAGAACGCCGTTAAGCGGCTTTCACACTGCCGTTGCTGCTGTTGCGCAACCGATGCCGTAATGATGAAGCATACCGCAGAGATGCAGAGGAGCAACAACAGCAACGAGGGGGGTTTTCACACTGCTATTGCCGCAACCCCGCATCAGCAACACCGGCATCGGCTGTGCGGCCTCAGCAACAAGGAATGATCGCCATCATTTCTTGTTGCTGATGCTCGTCAACGGAGGCATATCACAGGTCTTATCTCATTATCTTATCTCACACGTTGCGGCTGCAGCAAGCATCGAACTCCACCCCTTTTTCGTTGCTTGTCGCTGCAACAGCAGCAACTGCAGTGTGAAAGCCGCTTTAGATGTCCATGCGATTCGCGACATTCCCAGTATGATCGACCGCCTTGGATGTTCAACTACACACGACATTCCTGAAGTGAGCTGTGGAGCAGCAGGCGACGTGGGTCCTTATCCTACTATATTTGTATATGATTATCCCTGCATCACGTAGTGAGTCACACGGAGGGCGAACCAAGGGTACTACAATGTGTGATAACACGTCCTCTGCAATCCGTGTCTTTCAGCTTGGCCATGGGCAATTGCTGGAACTGTCACGCAATCATATATTTTCGGCACACAATAGGGAGTATAAATGGGGGTCTTGCAGCAGCCACAGAATTCGGAACACGTGTCACAGCAAAGATTGTCAACGATGCAACGATTGTCTGGATTCAGAGTAAATGTCACAGACGTCATACGGCGAGCTTCCCTATTCCAAAGGCGCACCATAGGTGTCGTGCAATGAGCGTTCGGATTCAAAAGGGATGTTACAGGCATCGTCCAAAGGCGGGAGTGTGCCTGTGTTGACGGACTTGTCACCAAAAGTGTTCTCCATTTGAAGGAAACGACATCAGTAAGTAAAATTGCACCCTATAAAATTTCAGGCCCCGATTATTACACAGCGAAAAGCCTATGTATAAAATTTGGAGAGTTAATTGCTAATGAAGACTCAAGTGCTTTTCCTTCCACGTTTGTTGGAGCACTTTCCGAATCCATGGCAGAGTCGCAGCCAAAGACTGGACTTCTTGCGGAAACAGTTTAATAATTTTCTCCATTCCGAAGGAAACTACGTCAGAAAATGTATATATAATTCCAAGCCTTGATTAATGTATATGAAAATTAAACAGTGATGGAGACAGGACGGGGGTCGTCATACCAAATCTCGACTTTGGTGGCAATAGGCAATCCAATGATTTTGTTTTGCTTCGACAGATCCCTGCGCATCGAAGGCGATGTATATATTAACAAAGGCTAAAAATTTTTCGTCGAGCAGAAAGCAGTATTTGAATCCTTGAAGAAATAGCTGTAAACGTGGACATACATAATGTGAGAATTGTCCGCTATATCTTACCGCGCATGTTAGAAAAACGAACCCATTCAAGGAGATCAGATTGCCTGCTAACAGTAATCAGTTTTATCTAGTGTCCTGGGCAGGTCCAGTATGCAGTGATCCAATCGCTGTATTGCTTAAAAAATTGCGCTTTCATAGAATGTTCTATATTCAAAATTCCGACCTTTCATCATTATCACTTTGGCCTGACAACTCCTTACTCGATTTTTCTTCCAAAAAAATTCGTCACAATCGCGAAGCACTTGTTTTTGGTGAACGCTTTCTGAACTTTTTCAGAGGCAGTATACATTTCTTAACACAAGGACTCCAGGCTGTCGAAAAATACTCCAACTGAGGCAGGACGTGTGTGTTATACAGTCTAACCAATAACCTCCAATAACCTCGCATCATTGAACGCTTCTGACAAGGGAAGGATTTTTTCTCTGATGATGATGGATTACTTCCGCCTTGCTGCTCGGTTTTGAACATGATATGGAGGACTTTCTTTATTTCGATCCGCTAACTATTTTCGAACATATTGCAGCTTCTAGGCCGACCTCTTCGGTTACACCCGATGGAATACCTTTCGTTTTTATACGTAATGTGGCACATGTCATAGCTTCTCCTCTATCTTACATTTTCAATCAGTCCATGATGTATTCCCAGGTACCTAGATTGTGGAAACATTCCCTAGTTACCCCCATCATCAAGAGGGGATCCTCAGCGGAAACTAGTAATTACAGGCCAGTGAGCATAACGTCGATTTTTTGCCGAATATTCGAGAAGGTTTTGAAGAAGCACATCATCAAGCATCTAGAAAGGAACCTTGGAATCGTTCGTTCCCAACATGGTTTTATTTCGGGAAGATCCATAGAAGCCAACGAAGATGTAACTATCCTCCAATCGGCAATTAATCGATTAGTGCTTTGATCGCAAGAGTTTTGCTCCCACTCTCTCTCCCAAAAACGTTTCACCTTCGTCTTGGATGTCCTAGTCTTCCTGATTCTGGTGCTCCTCATTACATCCTGAACGATTGAGAGATCAAAACCGTACATGAGATCAAGAACCTAGGTTTCCACTACAACGATAAACTTGACTTTTCGTTGCACTACAAAGAGATAGTAAGAAAGGCTGTCACTCGCACTTACCACATTTTCAAACCCTTACGTACCAATAATAAACATGTCCTTCTTTTGGCATACAAAATGTATGTAAGACCTATTGTCGAGTGCTGCACTACGGTTTTTCCCCTCATAAACGCAAGGATATAGCTACTCTTGAAAAAGTGCAGAACAACTTCACAAGGAAAATCATGATAAGGACTGGTGGTTTCTTATACTCACGAATTCCTGGAGCCCAATTTCGGAACACATACTTAGGTCTTCTCACACTAAAGGTTAGACGGCTAATTGCAGATGTATGTATGGTCCATAAACTCCTTCAGAGAAAGGTCTCTATGGATGTAACACAGTTTTACGACATACTGCCGTCTCGAACTAGAGGAGGTGGAAATAAAATATCTTCTTCCAGACCTAAAACGTCGATAAGGCGACACTCATTTAGCGTGAGAGCTGGACTAGCGTACTTAAAGTTTAGTAAGAACGTTGTACTCCCGCAGTCACTTCCCTCTCTCAAGAACGACGTTTTCAAAACACTGACAGAGCAAGAAAAGTACAGCCCTTTGTGAATGGTTTTTAGGAATTCCAGTGTCCTGCTTTTAATGTTGTTTTAGTTAAAGTTATGACACTTTGTATTGATTTTTGTTTATGATGTATTCATGTCATTTTCATGTGCCTGTTTCAAAGTTTGATTATGTATTCATTTATCGCTTTCATGCGCCTGTCTTAAACAATCGTAATAAATATCAATATCAATACAAGGTGACCATGAGACTTTGAGATCAAGCGTATATCACTGGATGCGTCTTCGAACGCTGATTCCAAATAGGTGCTTCGTTTCTGCTGTGCACATCTGTGAATGGAGCTATGGGCCATTTTCAAGCAGACTCCTTTGCCCTCTAGGCCCACGCTGAGTGGGCCAATCACAAGAGAGCGAGTTCAAGTAGAGTTGAAGCTCCGCTGCCTGCCGAGCAGTGGAGACGCAGGGGGTAGACGAGCGCCGTGGTGAGACGGGGTGGTTTATGGTTCGACTCCCCTGTGGTGCAGAATTTTTGCAATTCCTAAAAAAAACATCTGCCACGAACAGCATGAATGGCATCGATGGCGCCGCAGCCGGCTAAGAAGCGACACTGGTTCTTCGAGCTAATTGTGGATGGACGTACGCGTGAGGTCGTCCAGCCAAGCCGGACGATCTCACGAATACGTCCATCCACAATCTGATAGAAATGATAGAATATCTGATAGAAGACGTCACTGATGTGTGACGATCACTCTCGTTTGTTTATAGCTTTCTGCCTAGTGCGTCTTACCAAAGACGTATTTCTAGGAGAGCCTCTCGATTTTCTTCCAGAGGTGTTTTCATGCGCCATTCGACAAAGAGAGAGAGAGACCACAATCAAGAAGCTCGCATGGCACAGCTTATTGTTATCACGTGCTGCACCGAACATTCAATCCATTAATCCTACTTTCTCTTCAAACTGATGTAAACGGTAAACGATAAACAGTGAAAGATCGTAGGACGTTTATCTCTCAGCCAAAGTGTTCTTTTTGCAACGCATCGAAAAAGCATTAGTTTGCTGAAATTTTCAATTAAAAAGCTCACATTTGTTTCTTAAAATTTGTTTAAAAAAACACTTTTTGATCAAGAACCTTGTGACGTGGCAATGACAGAAGCCTGTCTAAATGAACAACTTTGATATGCAGCCAATTTTAAGCAAACTTAATAGCTATATCTATAAAGGAAGTTATCGAGGGAAAAAAGTCGGAGGTCCTCATTATTATTGTTAGGCATCCCACTGCTTTTGAAACCATTATCATTGATTCCGACCTGATGTCTATGAAATCCTTTTCGGTTATCGGAATTGCAGTGGTATTCAGAGCTTCCAGCTGCAATGCAAACGAGACTGTTAAACTTACCGTTGTAGTAAGTAATCTGTCATCTTCTGGTGTTAGCTGGTTGACATACGGTGTCTTCATGCTTTTTACATTGCTCTGATGACCATTCCTGCATAACATTCAGCATTTCAGTCACCTTAAGCAATAAAATTTACCACATACGTAAAGCTCCTTATAAAACCAAATACTATGAAATTTGTATTTATGTTCCATGAAATAGCGATTACAAATTAGGCGTTAGGCAATTGAGGAGAATAAGAGCCGAAGTACAGAATAAGAGCTCCGAGGAGGATCACAGCTCCCAAGTTGATTTAAGGGATAGTTTGGGTGATCACCTTTCGTTGCGTTGTCGGCTAACGTTCACAGCATGGTCTACAGGATCCTAATAGTGGTTTGGTAGGAGTTTTTTCCTTTTTTCGATCTGGGGTTTATGCAGCGTCTAGTGTCTTGCCCTGGGATGGCTTGTTAAGCCAGCAGAGCAGCAGTCAGCTAGAGCTGCTCGATGCATGGAGAGAATCTTCGTGAGCTTGCGCGAAGTAGAGCTTTGCACGCCTACAGCAAGTTTTCACGACCGGAGATCATTGCACGCGCAGCAGCCTAGAATAGAATCCTAGTTCGGTGGTTGCAGAATTTTTGAGACACTTCGATACTGCCGTTCACAGCCGTGTACAAGCATCAGCGTAGCTCTTATTTCTCAGCCCTGGACCATTTCGGCGACTATTAATGATTAATGCTCGCTAGCTTAAGTGGCAACGGTTACAGTATGATCGACCAGATAGAAAGTCTTCACATGGGCTCAGCTCCCAGCTTCGAGATAGTTTGCTTTCGACTTATTTGGTTTTAGAAGTTTCCCCTTTACGACCCCCTTGCTTATAATAACCATGTCCCAAACTAAGAGAGGTGAAAAGTGGGTCGAAGCAACCCAGCAGAGCAACCTTTTGGAGGACGAAGGTCTATCAGAAAGCTCTGAGTCGAAGTTCTGCGCTACCGACTCAGCGATGATTCCACTCCCGCAGGTATGGCACGAGTTAGACGACACTGCCGCAGTGTTAGGACGTGACGCCAAGCGTCTTCGTGACTCTACGGTTGACCCTGTTTCTGACATGCGCGTAGAGGCTCGATCCACGTCGGTTCGTCTGGCACAGGAGGTACGCGAAGGCGATTCCTCCTTGCTGGAAGGGCTGAATGCATCGTCCAAGGCAGTCGACGACCGGATTCGGATAGTCCCAACCGTGGCAACCTTGCCGCCGGACGGGTCAGCTCCCAAGATCGTATTTCGGCACGACAGACGGATTGCAATTGTCGGCTTGCCTTCGCCACATCGACGACATTGCACGGACGAGGGTGGTTCTTCTTTCGGGCCCATCGGTTCGCCTTTGTTACTCCTCCGGTGTGGTCCGAGACTCGCTTCGGCTTTGTGTTGTCTGTACCCAAACGAGAAGGGTTCGTCAGCAATTTCCTGATGGCCTTGGAAGACTCACCTGATGCTGTGACAGCTTCGAGTTCATTGCGCGCTTCAAAATACGAGAGGTCCACGACGGAGACCTCCTGCGGGAATTAGAGCTTCCTGTGCAGTACACTCCTCGGAACCAGCAGCCTCTATAGAAGCCCGTAAAACCTTCTGTCAGGCCGTCAAAATGTTCCTCCCCGCCATTCCCGACGACGCGATGCAGCCGATGGATATTGCAATGCTCCTTCCTGAGGAAGAGGAGTGGATAGCGGACCGACTCGACACCTTTGAAAACGACATTCACGACCAAAGCCGCTCAGCCCGCTTGATGGGGCAGTTGTTCAAAGCTGCAGCATCGGCTTTGGTGGCTTACTCATCACGGGAAGACGACCTGTCCACTCCACCGCATTACTGCGACCATACCCAACTTGGACAGTCATCTCTTCGCCTCAGATTTCAACTGTCTGACATGAATTCTGAAGCCACATGGACAAAACAGCGACATGTCGGGGTACGGGCTCCAGGAACCACTCACTTCTTGCGTTTGAAGACCGAGGCAGTGGAGCAGGACTGGACCGGTCGTTGTCTGAATATCACACTACAGACGTTTCCGTGGAACGGCGGCTCCCTCATTAGAGCTGTCTCCACGTAAGGCACGGTAAATGAACACAACCGCACAGCGTCCATCTTCGTGTGCGTGCGACTTGAAAAAGCCAGCACGTCAACCATCCCTGCATATGAGGCGGTATCGCAGATGGACCTACTCGATCTTGTGCCTCCAACTAGCGCTGGGCGCCTAATTCTCGATGCGGTCTATGGTGCCACTCCGCTGACGACCGCGCTGAATGCGGAAGGCGAGTTTGCCATCCCGCCATTGTTCGTCGTTGACGAAGCACCATTATCCGTCCGAGGACGATTGGTTACAATGACCGAGAACCAGCAGAAAGCACTCGCCCTAGGCAACGCCAACTTCCCGGTAGCAGGAATCCAAGCGGCATTTGGTACGGGCAAAACCGTAGTCGGAGCGTGCAGTGCTGCCCAACAGGCACGCATGGGCTGGCGCGTCACCACGAACGCCGCGGTAACGCAAATCGTCGAGACCATTTTGGCCCAGGATGAGTACGCGGATCTACGAGTTTGTCGATATCGCCGAGACGATAGCGTTCGACCAGTGGGTGCCATCTGCGGCCGCTGATATGCGCCAACTGCTAAAAAGCCTCTCGGTGCGGCTTCGCACTGTTCTGGAGCAAGAAGCGCTGGAGATCCTGCGAACGGTCCCGTGAAGGACGTCTTAGGCTGGAAGATCACGCGCGTAACCGAAGTCCGGACGACCACCTCACGAACCTCGAGCGCGAGGAGTTACTGCTGACAGAACGCGATGTTTCGGATCTGATCGACAAATTAAACCGAAACAATAAACAAGAATAAAAAATTTTACATTCGTTTCGTTCCTACCCTTAGACGAATGTAAGAAAGTAATAAAGAAAACAAGAGCTTCCCCGGAACTCCTCAGTAAGGAGGGAAGCTCTTATAAGTGTTTAAAAGCAACGTACCTGACCAATGGAGTCGAAGTGACGGACGAGCAAAAGTGCCGAAAAGCGACATCTGTAAGCAGTGCAATAGTGTACGGCAAATAATTGAAGAAAAACTATCAAAATCGAGTGTAAAACAGAAAAGTAATATAGCCTAAGATAGACCTAACATTATAGATGATAGGAGAGTTGAACAAGAAAGGGGACGCATCAAAAAGAAGGAAAAAGAAGTTCTAAAAGGGTCGATAACAGGAAAATACGAAAATTCTATACGCAGCGTGTGATACAGCAGTCTTCGCAGACTTTCGCATTGGAGCGGAAACTACCATGAAGGGGTGAAAGGATATAGGGAACGAAAATAAACCTAATTAACCAACAACATTGTATGCCCATGTTCTAAAGTATGAAAGGGGAATAGGAATGTAGTGGAAAAGTAAGAAACAGTAAGAGAGGGCTATAAAAGGGCTGTAAAGAACGACTAATAATAATGTATAGCGTAAATAAATAGGCATTATTTTAATTAAAGATATTATTGAGATTGTTGATGAACATATCCTTAATATTGGTAATACCATATTTAAATTTAATAACTTACTTTTGCTTATACTTTTGAATAAACAACTAATAATTCTCACAAAGTAATCAACATCATATTCATGCATCTGCCGCCGCAAATTGTCGCCATCACAACCTTCTCGCTCCTCAACACCACTTCATCGCAGGGCATCTTCAACGACTCCTTCAACGACTTCGACGTCATACTCTGCGACGAAGCATCACAGGTGCCAAAACCGGTCTTCGCTGCTATCCTGAGTCGCCTGCCGAACCCTCGACACGTCTACGTGGGAGACCTTCATCAGCTTGAACAGTACGCCATGTGTTCCCGCCACGTTGGGCCCGTACGCTTCAGAGCCCGCAGTATCATGGAAGTCTTCACGAAGACAAGTGCCGTACCCATAGCGCCACTCATCACAACGTTCCGCGCCTACTCTTTGCTCAACACGCTGCCCAACTCCTTCGTGTACGACGGGAGAAGCTTCGGAGCGGAACCCCCGCGGAGGAACGTCGCTTGCTGCTGGACGTGATTCGATTCCCTTGTCCCGGTCTCCCGTTCATCTTCTTCGATGTGACCGGTTCATCGCAAAGGGTCCTATCGCGGTTCCACTTCAACGACGCAGAAGCCGACCTCTGCATCCGGCTAGTGGAGCACCTAAGGACAGCGGTATTGCAGCCGACAGGGTCTGCGTAATAACATTCTATAAGGAGCAGCACCGCCGCCTTGAGACATCCATGCGAGGGAAAAGAGTAAACCTATCGACCGTCGATTCAGTCCAGGGTAGGGAGAAGTCTTAGGTCACGGTGTCCCCCGGAGCGGTGTTGAATGTATTTGTGTGTTATTTTGTTTCGTTATAACGTCGTTTTTAGCAGTTTGATTCGCTCCTCATCGTTACGTTGACTGCACAGACGGCCCGGCACCGATGACGTGGCATCGATCGATTGTGAGCGGTGTCGGCGGGGTGAGGGAGCGCGCCAAGCCAGCCAATCGCGGCCAGGGGCGGGGCTTGGGGCGCGCTCACTCCATATAAGCCGCGCATGGGGCAGGGTCCATTCTTGCACTTGCGGTTTCTCCCGAGCGGTCGAGAACCAATCTACGCTTGGCAGCAGCCGAGTAATCGGCAGTCAACCCATCTTACGTCTCCCTCGGACCGGCAGAGTCCCCCAAGCAGCACAGCCAAGTTCCGGAAAGGATTCTGGGAACCAGGAGAGGCAAGCATCTCCTCGCCAACCTTGCGTCCAAGGGGAAGGTCTGCGCATAGTTTTTTAGCGTCGCCGCTAACTGAGTCCTTTATACACACTGCGGCGTGCTGTGTCAGTGAACTGGTCAACGGGCCAGAAAAATCGTTGGAAGTTGTCACGTACTGGTGCGGTACGAAGCCGGAACCTTATACTTTCAGATCGAAGTGTTCATCCCTCTCCGGAAGCGAGTAATGAGCCAGCAGGTAGACAGCCCGGTAAGGGATTTGAGCCTCTCTGAGCCGGTCGGCAACGACCGGGAAAGGTTGTGTGCGGATAGATCTGCCGGCATAGCCGGCATGGGGGCCTGGCCAAGCTCCCCATGTCAGATTGCAGACCCAGCCACGAACCAAACATCCACTAGACACCAAAGGGTCACAATCCATACCACCAATACTGACAGAAGGACGTCGTGATCCTTCTTACGACCAGGATCGACATGTCGCCGGAGGCCGCGGAGTTCCTCGATGATCGGCACAGGATGAACGTCGCCCTGACACGATGCCGACACGGGCATTTTATTCTCGGCCACCAGCAAGTCCTAACTACAATTCCGACCTGGAACGCAGTACGGGACTGGGCCCGCGCTCACCGTTGCATCCTGCCGGCTTCGAAGCTAAATGACTGCTTCGCCACAGACTAAGGTATGCAACCTACACCTTATCCTTAATAATAAACTTCTTCCATATAAGGGCTAGCTTCGCAGTGTCACATAGTGGCAGCAAATAATGTTACCTTAGGGCCTCTACAGAGTCTCGCGGCAGCACCCTGAAAACTCGTCCATATCGCTCCTGCCGGAGTGGGACCCACGCTGCCACTGTGGTGGAAGCCGCGGGGCGGACGAGTTGTCGCGGAGCCGCCGCACGCAAAGGCCCCCTAGGGCTTCCGCAGTTCATGGCGGCTCTCACCCGCAGCGCCAGGAGCTGCGGGTAGGACCCGCCGGAGGGCGCGTTAGATGGGTGTTGATTATGGCTCAACTATTTGAGAACATTTTTCTTGGCGAATCTACGTTCTATAGTAGGTTGGTGCATAATTTCTGTCCATAAAGGAGCTTGACAACCAACAATACAATCACCGTTCGTGTCTACAAATGGAGGCATATGGAATCCTGCACGCAAGAAAACCTTCGCACGATATTAGGTAACCTTAATTGCACTGTAAATCTTCGTGGCCTTCCAGCCACAAGATAGCCGTGTGAGGTTTAGGAAACACCCTTGCACAGGAATGCAACAACAAAGCAGACCGTTCTTCCTTTTTCTTCCTGGGCTAGAACTGCATCGGAGTGACCTCCTGGACTCAACAAGGCATCGGAGGGAACGCTGTCATCACAAGGGCTACCACATTATCTTCGAGCTGCTTGTCAACCGAGGAACTTTTAGTGGAGGTAGAACGACAAAAGTGAGAGCAAGCGCAAAATGGTACAGAACTGCGGAGGTATAAGGGGCGTTCTATTAGTCTTCGGGACCTACGTTCAAGAACTCGTAACTTGGCTTAGAAAACGATTCTTCATGAAAGAAAAAGCGTTCTGCTTACTACATCTTTGACGTTCTCAGAGGTCGCAACTACCGGCAAAAGTACGAAGTGTTGCGTACAGCAACCCTTGCGGCGCCGCAGCACCCGCCGTTGTCATGGCGGGTCCGCGGCACCCGCAAGACTCTGCTGCCGGCCTTAAGTGACGACCGGAAGGGAAATCACACGTGATCTACTACTTAGGCTCACCGCTACGTTCTATCTTTCAGTCCCTTCGGCTGGTCGCTTCCTCTCCGCAACCTTGGCAGCAAACGATAGCGGGTTCCAGCCCTTCATTGTGAGCGATGGGTATGACCAACCATTATTCATAGACTTGGTTCCTATTTCGTTATCGAATATCGTTTGAAATATCTTTTAGGTTTAGCCCCTTTACGGTTACAACTGTTCGTGGGAGGAAGGCATTGTCCACCGAGAATGGTCAGCGCCGCTGTACACGCACACACTCTCTTCCCCGTAATAAACTTTTCTTACATTTGAGCTAGTTTCATATCCTCTTGGCAAAGGGGTCTGGGTCAGATTCCTTTAGTGAAAAGGAGAGGTGTAAGTGTGCTTGAGCGTTCTATGACTCAGAGCGTTCTGATCAGCTGCTGTGATTTCAGAGGGCGGAGGCGCGGCGACGCGGCGAGAGGACAACGAGACAACGAAGAGGACGACGGCGACGAGCGGTGGCAGAGAAGCGGAGCCCGCCGATGGCCACGACGGACCCGACGAACCCGCCGGACATCCGGATCCGAGGCTTCCAGACGCTGTCCACCCCCGACCTCTACAATTCGGACCCGTCTGCCTGTATTCGGCTATTCGAGACTAATAAACTGTTTGCGGTCAAACTGGGTCCAGACACTTACTCTAAAAAAGGGACATTTATAGGTTGCTAAGTTCTGCGATCAAAAGCATTTTGATTCATATTTTCTTTTGAAAAATTAGAAAAGGAATTTTGTTGTGACTGATCAACAACAAGCGAGTATGTTGGCTAAAGATTCCAACAAATCGTTTTTAACATGAACACGATCAGGGACGACACTGAAACGTTTCTTCCCCTATCGAAGACATCACTGTTTCATTTTATGATGTAGACATTTATAAGCACCTGTCCAGTTGGTTTCTGTCTTATTCTATCTCTTATGGTTGAGAAATCCTCCTTATTTCAGACGCGAGGTTGCTATCGAGATAGCTGTTGCACTAATGTACATCTTTAACATCAGCTTCATGCACGATGAAATACCTTTACGTTAGGAACACGCTTATATTAGACCCATTCCAAAGTTGTCGTCGTCTTAATCTGACGTCTCGAACGTTCGAAAACATGGCACTATCAACAGTCAGACATTTAGAAAACAATGGCGCTATACCTGATAATCAACATGGCTTTAAACAGGAAGACCAGCTGAGACTTCGATCCTTGGATGCAGGAAGAATGCCCGAAAGCACTTGATCAAAACTTAAACGTTAATGTCATTTTCTTCGATTTCTCCAAAGCATCTGATAGCCTTTTTGAAGGAGCCCATCTTCAAGCTACAAAATATTATAATAATTAGCATCCTAGGATAGTGAAAGAGATTAGCAGCTTTATCATTGGTAGGTATTTCCAAGTTAAATTCAATCGGCTATTTTTCCATGTCTATCTAGTCCTAGTTATAAGAGCAGTACCTCAAGGTGGAGTTATCCCCTGTCTTGTTTATTATATACAAGTCTGATTTACTGAGCTCGATAAAAACTTACAGTTTTTTTTTGCCCAATGTTCACTGACTACATCAAGATCAACAAGAATATCCAAAAAGCTAACCACCTTGTGGCTCTCCAATCACCCATTACAACGGTTGTCGATCGGTTTTCCATCTGAAAGCTCCCCCGTCTAGTGTCAAAATTTTTTGCCGAAGTTTTTTCACCTCAAAAGCGTAGAAGATGAAAATGCCTACTACTTCAATGAAAATCAAGTGAATAAAATCAACAAATGTAGTGGCATAGCTTTCATTTTAAAACTTTTGTTTATTTTTTTATTAGGGAGGGGCCAAAAGTAATTAGACATTTTACAGACACAGACAGACCCATTGCCGTGTCCACATATCTCATGGCTGGAGTCTGGTTTCGTGCTTATCGTATTTGTATGTCTGTATGCTACTTACTGAAGCTCATCTGAGAAGTGACCACTTTCGCCCTTTCTAGAAGAATGCCAAAACCCCAGTCTGTCTCATGCCGAAACCCCAGTCTGACGAGTCGACCTGTGTCGCGCAAATCTCGCCCAATTCCCAACCCGAGCAGCCTGGGCTCAATATTCACGCAAGATGAGAAGTACGTCTTCTACCTTAACCCTGCCGAGCAGCGAGTCTGGGTGAGGCCTGGTGACCTGTTACCGACCATCGTTCGGGGAGATGTTCACGGCGAAAAGCACCGTTGGAGCTTTTGTCTGCGCCCATGGATCGGTTTACCGGAAGCTGTTTCTCAAGAGCACTACGATGAACTACAAGGCCATGGTGAAAGAAATAGAAGAGATGGGCCCGCGACTCACTCTTATTCATTCGCAGCGCTTCAAGAAGTTTCTCCTCTTCGACAACGCCGCACCCCATCGGTAACAAGTAACCACGGATAAGCTTGGCCAGCTGGCTACGTTCACATGCATCACCCACCGTATTCGCCGAACATCTCTCCATGCGACTACCACTACTTCTTGAGCCTACAAGACTTCCTGGTCGGAAGGGACACAAGAACCCAAGCAGTCCTTGACAACCATATCGAGCAGTTGATCAACACCAGGCCCAAGCAGTTCTGGAAGGATGGGATCAGGAAGTTGGCTGAGCGATGGCAGCTAGGTCATTGCCCTTAATGGCAAATACATTCCTCAGCATCGTTGAGTTGTAATTGAGTTATAAAGAGATAAAGATTTTTTTCAATTTGTCTCATTACTTTTGGCCCCACTTAATAAAATGTGGTCTACCAAACTCCATTTCACATCTAGTTGTTGGAAAACTCATTGATAGACACACCAAACGGTGATTCGTTAAAGCAATGTTGTTTGCAATCCTCCATCACGCAAACGTAATTTTTTGCACGTTTTTCAACTTCGATCCACCAGGATCGAGGATGGATACGTTATGGAATCTTTCAACGTCTCCTCGTTGTATACCAACATAGCGAAGGAAGGCGTCATGCAGGCCGTATCCGAATTCCTTATTGAGAACAAAGTGTAGACCTGCTCGGCCTCAGTGTGAGTCAGATAATGACGTTGGTGAATGAATGTCTGATGTGTAACATATTCAAGTGGTCGGGGGTACTACAGGCAGAAGGTTGGCTGTCGGTGAGAGGTTAGCTCTTGCCTTAGCGGTACCATTCACGTCCAAGGTGGAACGTCCTCTTTTGGAACGCCTGCCTACACTTTAATGTAGGTACATGGATGATTGCTCCACAGTGTGTCCCGCTCAATCTGAGATGGACAGCCTGTTTCGAACTGCTGAATGGCACGTTATTTCATAGTCGTCCCCATCATCCGCATCAATTCTTTACTCGAATGAACTGATTCGCAATCGACGTCTTTTGCTACCCTAAACTACTGCGTGAGCAGACTGCGCATCTTGAATAAGCACCGCTTATCACCACAAAGTCGATTTTGAACCAGTTGCCGTCTAATGTTCTAGAAATGATTACTGTTGCTTTTGCTGACTACAGTACCGGACATGTCTTTTGGTCATTGGCCGAAAAAGCCGCGCCGGCCAACATAGGCCGCTTTGGAGCGTTCCAAAGCGGCCTTTTTGAATAACTTCTTTAGAAATCGAGTACTTGCGAAAATAAACATATATTTGAACTCAGCAGCTCAAGCACTATCTTTTACTGTATAAATCTCAGTAGAGTTGAACAATGCATATAGGCCCGACAGAAT
>CANDYH010000827.1:0-16023 GCA_947396885.1 Heligmosomoides polygyrus polygyrus | reverse complement strand
TTCATTGTATGTGAGATCAGTTTGATCCATCGGTAGTTGGAGCATTCAGAAGCGTGTCCCTTCTGCTTGAAGATGGGGACTAT
The DNA here is from genome assembly GCA_947396885.1 of Heligmosomoides polygyrus polygyrus. Lineage (NCBI taxonomy): Eukaryota > Metazoa > Nematoda > Chromadorea > Rhabditida > Heligmosomidae > Heligmosomoides > Heligmosomoides polygyrus. Next base: position 15,940 of record CANDYH010000827.1, on the reverse strand, counting down.
GGTGCTGTTCCTCCAGTCATCCGGCATCTTACCTTCTTTTGTGATTCAGTTGAGGAGCTGAGTCAGCCAGATGATTCCGAGGTCCCCGAGCACCTTCCAAGCCTCTACTGCCACACCGTCAGGCCCTGCTGCTTCCGAGTTTCATCTTCCCTATGGCCTTGCGAATCTCTTCTTGCGTCCAGGTTGGATGGGTCCTTCCGTTAACTGCTCTTCCTGGGCCTTCCGACGAGGGAACTCTTCGTTCAGGAGTTCCTTGAAGTACTCCGCCGATCTCTCTCTGACCTCGACGGCTTCCGTAGTACCCGACCGTCAGCACTCTTCACAGTCTTCACTTCTCGAATGTTGAGGCTGGCTCTATGACGCGCCTTGGCCAGACGGATGGCGAACTTCTCTCCCTCTGGCCCGCCTAGTTTCTCGCACAGGACATCCATCTACGCGTTCTTTGCCTTTGCTGCAGCTTTTTTGCCAGCCTCTTGAGCTTCCTGTAGGCTGTGAGATGCTCGGGTGCCCTCGTCTTCCGCCACAGCTTGTAGGCCTCCTTCCTCTTCACCGCAACCTGCATCTCTTCGTTCCAGAACCATGCCGATTTATCCCCTCTGGTTCCTCCCTTTGTTTTCCTAGGGTTTCCTTGGCACATCTCAGGATTGCTTGAGCTACCCTCCTCCAGGGGGACCATTCACGGGACCAGCTGGATCTGGAAGGCCTGCTTCGAGCACTGGTCTTCTTAGCTCGTTCCGCTCTAAACCCCGCAGTTTCCACCACCGGATCCTGGATTCCGTCCTCACTTTGGGCTTGGTGGGTAGAGGTATGCTAAGGTCGGCTACCAAGGGTCTATGCTGTGACGTGTAAGAGATCCGTAGGAAGCAAATTAGTGAAGGAGGCAGCGGTAATGAAAAAATGGAAAATAGTGCACACCACGGGAGTTGAACATACAGACTAACAACTTCGAAGCAGCCCGTACCCTGTTGAGCCACCGACTCGCTTGCCGCGTCCCATACAACAGCGCACGCACGCATGCACGTGGACATGTGCTGACGGTGCGCTACTGTACTCCCGCCTTCGACGGCTTGTAGCTCTTTGGTGCAAGGACTCAAAAACCAAACACCAAAAAAACAAAAAATGTTTTTCTACTTTTCTCTACCTACGCCAGAGACCCCCTGGTTAGTCGGCAGTAAGTTCTTTAAAGGCACACTTCCGCTGCGAACGGCGGACGGCGATAACGATGGGTCATCCCGCTCAGGGCCGACCGCGGACGCCGCTGATCGGGATGACTCATCGAAAGATAATGATTCACGTCATTATCGCCGCTGCCGCTGCTGTGCGGCGTCGCCTCCTCCGCACGGTCGCCGCTGGACGGTGAGCCCTGTGTTAATCATAGGGCAGGGACGAAAATATGTATAGGGCAGCGTCAACGCCGCAGAAGTGTGTGGGGGCCTTAAGACTGCTTTTTTTCGCGGGTTTCCACACAAATGAACTGATGCACGCGCGCGCAGAAGAAAAACAGCCGTCCGTCGCGCGCACTAGGCGCGAAAACGCTCTCGTCGTGAATGTGTTAAGAGACGAATCTTCGCATCAGCGGAGTTATTTTCCGACTTCTCTTTATATATACGGCGAAAGCGCCGTCTTATAGCCATGGAAACGCCATGGACGGGAAGAGCAATCTCACTAGGATACGACAACGTGCTTATAGGATAAAGGATAAAGGACGGCGTTACTCAATCCCTTTTGGGATGCGCCACGCATTCTACTTCTACGGGATATCGTGGAAGGGATTTGAATACGTATTTGGCCATACAATCACTTGCGGTGGCCAGCCGATGAACAAGTCAGCGCTCTGTCCTTCTCAGACACGTCTGGTACCAATTCACCGACCCCGGAGGGATGGAAGGCTTGGTTGGGCTGGGCGGGAAATCCGAACCAGGAACCTGGTATCGGGTGCACGCGACAGTCGGCGCCTCCTCCGACTGCGCTACACGCGCCCGACAACGTGCTTACAGACCTTCAACTGCCCAAACTCTCCTAGCTCTAGCTGCCGTTTTAAAGCTGCTTCGGCTTGTTGACGTTTTCAGCTCTGTTACTCGCCCAGTTTACAGTTCTCGCCTCAGATTATCAGATGATGCTCTTCTAATTTTGCTAACCTCACCGACCACGACCACTCGTCACCATGACTGCCCCGATTTCACCGGAGCTTTTTCCTGTCATCGTTTTACTGATGCTTGCGTGTTTGTTGATGTTGGTTCAGTGCGGAGGAAAGAAGAAGGAAGGGGCTGGTGGCGGCGGTGGTGCACCGGCGGCTCCAGCTGCAGCAGCCGCTGGTGGTGAGAAGAAGGAGGGAGAAGGCGAGAAAAAGGAGGATTAAAAAGCGGAGATCTCAGACAACCGGCCACCTCTGTAATAAAAACTGGTTTTCAAATGGCTCGTGCCACAGCTGCACTTGGTGGCTCTGTCTCGCCTTGTGTACTGTGCCGCGTACGGGTAGACGTCTTCTACTCGAAAACACCTCACGATCCAATAAAGACTACACTTCACACTTCACTTCTACTCGACAAGGTCTATCGAGTGCATCTGTTTTGCACAATATCGATGCCATAGACTTTGGAGAAGTGCGTATCGCTGCCGCGACTGCGCAGCTGTGAGTTCGATGAGGACATAAAAATGTTGCATGCTTTGTTGGGATTTGAGATAGTAGAGCGGTGTATATGCGTGCGAAATCCTTCATGGGCTTGACCCCCAGTGATTTCTACTTTGAGGTTTCACGTGTATTGCTAACTCATAAGTGTATCATTTTAATAGTGCTTGTTTATAATCCGAAACACTGCAAAAAGGCATGCAGTTTACACATTTGCATACAAGAAACTATTCATAGAGAAATCGCGATCCTCCTCTCGAATTTCCAACTGTATCCACGATACTCAGTGTAGCTTTCCAACCTGCAAGTAAAGGTAATACAGGCTATATGAACGTGAGTTAAAAAAGCTCATGTAAGTACTCACTGAAGATAGGTCTTGGAGACGTAATAATTTTTCTAAACTCTGCATTAAGTGCGATAACAATAAATCTGAAAATAACAAAAGCGGCATATTATACTATTATGGTCTGGTCTTTTAAATTTGGTCGAAATAACACTTAGACTGACTCGTGGAGCACAATCTTAGGAGGTCTAGGCTGTCGCATGCACCTGACAGCAGGATCTTGGTTCGGATTTCCCGTGAAAGCTTTTACCCCTCTGCGATCATTAAGTTGGTACAAGACTTATCTACGAAGGGTAAAGCACTGCCATGGTCGTCGGCTGGCCTCTGCATGTGACTCTATAAGCATCCAAATTCTTCAATATATCTCATGGAGGTAGAAAGCGTGGCGGATCCCCAAAGAGATTAAGTAATAACGTCCTTTATCCTTTAGGTATAACATTTAGACAATCGCGTCATGGCGAAGTTGAGGAAGACGCTGAGTGCACTCCGATACAAGGTCCCTGGTTCGCATTCCCCTGGGCAACCAACTTTTCCATGCTTTCGGAATCGGTGATTTGGTCCCAGACTTATATGGATCAAACATTGACTTGTTTATCGGCTGGCCAACGAAAGTCATTGCATAGAACAAACATGGATTCAGGTTGTTCGCATGACGTCACTCAGAGGGTATTATAGCATTTGTTTCACAAGCGTTCAGGACTGTTTGCAAATAAATGCCTTCAAAAATAACCGCAATAGTTTTCGAGCTAGTTTTTATTCCTAAGAGCTTGGTTAATGCTATCACTTGAAGACTTTGAACTGCTTAAACACTATTCTTTGATGTTTCGATTACTTCTGTGCCGAACGAGGTTGTTAGATGGACCAGTATTTATTGAGCGGCCTAACGTTTCAACTCGTTCGTCGTCTTCGGTGAGTCACCATCTGTCGACTAACTGCAGCAGCGGCGTCGCTCCGCACAAGCGATGGATCAACGGGTGAGTTTATCATTCATGGGTTCGGGATTTCTTGCTGTGCCTCAAGACGATATCCGAAAGGCTAGAGTCGATGAGGCGTTTGGTCGGATAGATAGCAACATCCGGATCCTCAAGCCACTTTCAGGCCTCCGAAGACGACGAACGGGTCGAAACGTTAGGCCGCTCAATAAATACTGGTCCACCTAACAACCTCGTTCGGCACAGAAGTAACGAAACATCTAAATAATGCCGAGGTGTTACGAAGAGAGAACTTGGAGAATACTATTCTTTGAATTGTAGGAAGCAATGATTCGCTTCCTCCAAAGCCACCCTCCATGCGGTTATCTGCCTTGCATTCACTTTTCCGTCCTGCCCCTGCATCCAGGTCGTGATCTACGTTTTTTTCCAGCCTTGTAGTTTTTTGGAGGAATAGAAACTAAGTGTGTTAATGAGCCCTGAGACAGGTCCGCAGTTTAGGGACCTGCTTTCGTAGAAGTTACTGTGGAGTAGCGAGTTACGTAGAGGGTTCCAAGCTACGTTGGCTTATTAAGTGTAGTGCTATACAAAGTAAATCTGCCAACATTAGTTGGACTTTCCCACAATGTAATTCCGTAAAATCATAGCTAGCTAGCTCACTTCACTCCCTTCATGGTTGTAACATCGGCTTTGTAAATGTGAAGCTCGATTTAGTCAGTGTTTCTGATCTTAGACAACAACACACAGTCATATCAAGTATTAATGATCTGAGATTTCAGGAGGACAGGGGCCACGGGATCCAGTTACGAGGTTTGGCCATGAACGCAGCATTCTTTGGGGTGCTTACACACATTGGCGAACAGTGACCACTCTCTCACATCCCCATGTCGCCATCATTGTCAGCCAGTCAGCCAATCACTCCATCTGCCCTTATAGGATGATAGGCCTGTTAGCTCACTTCACTCCCTTCATACTGAAGGTTGGTTTCCAGAGCTTTACCTCGAGCACTTTCTTGATCCTTGGTGTTTACGACTATTTGAGGCTCTGAATATGTCGAAACTCGTCGAAGCATAATCTGAATAAAAGATTGGTAACAGTTTAGGTGAACTGCTATAAAAAGGACACCAACAGCTTTCTTGATCTTCCTCTCTACCGGGGTAGGTCAGATTCCTGTAGAAAGTCGAGACTTGCCGGTGCGGAAATCGGATCGCGTATGCGCTTAGGGTGCGGTGGTTCGGTTTAAGAATGGATTATTCGGGTAGTTTTGAGATCTACGCAGAGCACTTAAATGCGCTTCCATCCTTTTTCCAAAATCCCTTCCTGTTACGCCGATATGAAATTCTTCATAGGAATCCGAGGCCACTTTGTAAACCACACCATCTTCAGATGGCACATGTTGTTATTTCCTATGCACACCAAAAAAGGTCTTTTCTCTTCGTAAGCAGGCGTCACAAAGATAGATCTGACAGGAATATGAGGTTATATAACGTTTGACGACGCGATTGACGACCAAAGCAAAGGAATTATTGAAAAGAGGTATGTCTAAAGGAGAGCCGACGGATGATCGTTGAGTTTTCCAAACAACGATATTCACGAGCTATATCCGAATTTCTCTCACCTCTCATACACATTGCAAGGCTACGTCGATGTATGTGCAGCAGAGTTGGCTATCGTATGATGAACATATATGTTTCATTTTTAAATGTTTTTTAGTTTCAAATAATATGATAATCCTTGCATGCAGAAGAATGTTGTGAGATGCGGATTTTATATACAGCACACTACTGGCTTCACCCTGATATTCCTACTTTCTTGTTCAGGAAGGGAACCATTTTAACCTGGAGTCGCTGATGTTAGTTTAATCGTTGAAAGCACTGAATTCTGACGCGTAAGTGTTGTCTGTTGCTGGTGATTTTCTCACAACGAAGATTTCATCGATATATCGTCCAAAATTTACCACCCTCGAGGAAAAGGCTGGTCGCTCGAGATAATTCATAAACAATAGTGATGATGGTGAGCAGTGGTAACAAGCTCTCCAACCTCTCATGTCCCATACTCTGTTTCGCTAAATATCTCTGGTCGCCCATTAACGCGTTGGTCTGGTGTTCCATCAAGAAGCATGAACTAACAACATCACGCTCCTCGTGTCGTTTTGAGCGATGAAAATCCACTGGCATTGGCACTGTCGCGAATGCGATAGCTCGCTCTCTTATATTCAAACTCCCGCGGGCTGCCGTATCCGCTCGGGACCCTGATGAGGCGCTCTCGGCCTGCCCGCGCACGCTATTGGTTGGCGAGGACCGCGGTGCGCCGCCCGCCTCCCCTCCCCCCACTCCAGCCCGGCTCATTCTATACTTCTGTCGGCACGTCGAGCGGCTGCGCGGGCCCGGCTCTGGGGCGCCACACTTGTGAACCCGCTTCTACCATCATCCCGGGGATTCTCCGAGCTGAGCCTTGCCGCTCACTACTACGCACTACAGCCCTCTGCACTTCAGGGAGCACGGCGAGCCCAGATAGGGCTCGCCGTGCTCCCTGAAGTGCAGCGGGCTGTAGCCTAGCCTCGGATAGCCAGTACAGTCAACCTAGCCGTAGTAGTTTCATCTACCCGACGCAACATGATAGCCGACGCACATGTATACGTCCATGCTATTTAGTATTCACTCCCTATATTCTACGTGGTTGTGCGATGCAGATGTTTGGAATAAACCGTGACTATATTTATTGTGGTGCACACGGCAAGGTAGTGAGTCTCCTAATAGTATATTAGTATTGGTATATATTTCCTGTTGGGTTATGTTATGTTGGGGCAATGTTGTGTGTTACTGGCTATCATGTTGCGTCGGGTAATATTTGGGGGTTGTGTCTGCTCACTACAGTCCACTACGGCACGCCCGTAGGCACCCGCGGCTCACGTGTGGTGCGGGCATGCGTCAAGCCAGGCGTTGTCCAGCGCGAGGGGCTAAAGGGGGGGGGGGGCATGCGTGGCCCCCGTCTACCAGGGAAGGGGCGTGACCTACTCACATAATGAGGTCCCCTTACATCCCCTGGGTCCTGGGTCCTTGCTCTGACGCCACGGGAGTACTTGGGCCGTAGGTTCCGTCCCCTTCCGAAAGTGCCGTCGCTCGGCAGAATATCCTGCGGGACCGCCCCTCGATCGCGAGTGGTCAGTGGGGCGGAGGCGTGGCGGAGCAGGAATTGCAGGACGTCCTGCCGAGTTACGGCACTGTCGCGAAATGACTGGCCGAACCGACAGGTACAGCCGAGGTACTCCGGAGGTACGGCGCAAGTACTGCACTAGTGTTTGCTCCTTCCGTCGGTGCCAGCCATTGGCTGGACACGCCCTACAGCCCAACAACTGCCAGAGGGGTGCTGCCAAGGTACTGCCGGTTTCGGAAACCAACTGCCCAAGTACTGCCCCAGGTACGGCCCAAGAACTGCGGCGCACATGGGTCCCGCCGCGATTTCCTCATGTGTAAGCACAGTAACCTGAGGTGACGGAATGGGTCTGGTGACGGTGTGAGCGGTCGATGCGACTGGCGCGAGTGGTTGCTCCACTTCGTTTGTGTTCGCTTTGTGTTTGTTGATGATTTGCGTCGGTTTTCTTCGGTATCTCTCGATGATTGGCGTCGATCGCGTTGCTGTTCGCTTCTGTTCGAAAGCTTTAACTCGTTTAACCTTTTTTTCAGGTGATCGAGTCGTTGCACAGCTAGGCGGTCATCGGTGTCGGACGCAAGCTTTCGGAGAGCGTTGAGTTAGTGGATTAAGTATTAGTGTTTTGAAATGTGGTTTTACAAATGTATTTAGGGTTGTGTAAGCAGCAGCCAGAGGGCCACTCTGCACCGCACGCAATTGAAAGCTGTCCACAGGAGTGGACTTGGATTTTCGTCCGCTTCGTTATTCGATCTCGTTTAACCTTTCTTTTCGAGGTGAACGAGTCATCGCAGTCAGCTGGTCAGCGGAGGTCGGAGGGCAGCCGTCCAAGTTTGGTGAGTCAGTGCACTTTCGCGGGGGATTGCGCAATCCAGTGTACTTTCGCGGGGATTGTGCAATCCCCTTTGGGTTTCATTTTGCTTCTCGACGGTTCTCGTCCTTCGCGTTTTGTGTCGGTGTTCTTTGCTGTGCCGTACGGTTATCGTCTGTTAACCGAAGTTGTTTAACCTGTTTTTTTCAGGTGAAGGGTGAAGGGATTTCCAGTTGGATTCTGTATTTGAGTATGCGCGAGAGAACCGTGGGATGATGTTACGGAGCGAGGGACATGTAACGAAAGCAAATTTGTCATGCCTTCCTGATTGTCACCGACTTCACGCCGCTAACTTGACTAAGTCGTGGAGAATCGAGGGCAGCACGCCTTTTAAGGTAAAAAAGATCGAAAAAAATCTGATCTCGCTCATATCTGTTTCTATTTTCACGCAAATTCAAAATTCAAATTGTTGAATTCAAATTTGAATGAACTTCTGATGCGATGGAAACCGCTAGGCAGAAGTGTCGCTCAAAACGACCACAACTCTCTGTGTTCCGACTTCTTCAGGGTGTATCTCGTCCAAGTAGGTTTACCTTGAAAATGACTGAAAATGAAAAATAAATGCACATATGACCACCTAACATCTTCAGGCTTGCGAACCACCGTCTGTAATCCAACACTACACTTATAGAACTACGGGCCGCTATAGAAGAAGTAATGAACTCAGCAACCTTCCGCAAAATGTGGTCGGACCCCTCATATGTGTGTTTTTGACCATCACATCACTTTGAGTTATAAGCCTGAGCCCCCTTATCCGAAACCCGACTTCATCTTTCGTCAGGCTGTTGCTTGGATGGTATGGGACTCGGAGCGGAGCTAGATTTGAATGTCGAGGACATTATGCAATCCCCAACAAGGTAGTCTTTCTAGTAAAATCAGCTAGAGGGAATCTGCTCACCAGTTATACGAACTTTTATTATAGATTCAGCTTCTGGAAGGGATTGGGAAGGAACAATGAATCAAGGAAAAAGCCTTCGAGATTTGAAAGAAGCAACGTGCAAACTGGGCAATCTACTGTAGGACCGCACTATCGCGGGCCATGTAAGTTGGGGCAGTTGAAATCAGATTGCTCTAACAGTTGAATGAACTTAAGCAGTGTATGTTTAAGGGCCGACATACGTCAATACGTCGTCAAAGATGGCGTTCTAACATCACGCCCTGTAAGTATAATATTACTGCCGCTTATACTGCCTGCTAAGCAACTGGCCTGATTTTCCTAAGTAACTTACTTACAGAAACACTATAACTTCGAAATAGAGGTCCCTACCACAAGTGCGATCAATTCGGATGGCGAAGACGATCCTATGCCGCAGTAGCGACCGCAACAAACACTAACAGAAGCTCCTGATACTCACTTTTTGCAATATTTCTACTTTTGAAGATCTGAATTTTTGTTAAAATCGTTGTAGTATTTGCTTTGCTGTACGAATGTAGTAGAGTTGGTGTAAATAAATTTGTATAACTCCGCCATGTTCTTATTACAGAAGCATTTTCATCAATGTAACGCTAAACCGAAATTGAACGCACCCTTCAGTACTTGAGCATTACCCTCACTCAAAATTAGTACCTCCACCATTGGTAGTACTCCCACTATTACTCGTGCTCCTAACAGTACTCTCAGCACCAACTCCCACTACTTCTAGTTTTTCCACTATTTCTACTACTTTAACTTTTGCTCCACCGACCACTTATTGAACTTATAACTTATATCGGGTTATAAGTTCGAGAAGTGGTCGATGGAGCAGAAAGTAAAGTTAAAGTAGTAGAAAATAGTGGAAAATCTAGAAGTAGTGGGAGTTGGTGCTGAGAGTACTGTTAGGAGCACGAGTAGTAGTGGGAGTACTACCAATGTTGGAGGTACTAGTACGAGTGAGGGTAGTGCTCAAGTACTGAAGGGTGCGCGCAGGTTCGGTTCGCGTATTTGCGCAGCACGTGCTGCGGGGTGCATGGAAGGGTATCCCTTCAAAGTGAGCAGGATGTGCTCCCCAGCTCCGGCAGAATGTCCTTCTGAAATCTGCAGAATGCCCTGCTGAAATCTGCAGAATGTGCTGCCGAAATCTGCAGAATGTCCTGCCCAGCTCCCGCAATGTCCTGCCCAGCTCCCGCAATGTCCTTCCCGGTTCCCGCAATGTCCTGCCGAGCTGCGAGACTACCTCCTGCCCTCAAAGAGGATGACCGGATGACCGAGATGACCAAGATGCTGCTAGCTCGGCAGGTGGTTCCGCCCACTTTTGCAATTGTTGGGCCGTGTCCCGGAGATAAGAACGCCCCTTCTACGGCCCAAGAACTCCCGTGGCGTCAGAGTGATTACCTAGCACCGTAGCACCACTGGGTCAATGGGGGACTTCGCTCAACAGTGGCATGTACCCCCGCGAGCGGGGCCACCGATTCGCAACAAGCACTATGGAAAGAAGGGAGGAATGGAGACTTTGCCGGTGTTCGCTCGATTGTAAACGAGGCGATAGATACAGATAATTATATATTTTCTGTAGGTAGCCCATCATTCGCGATAATTTTCGTAGCATTAGAAAATATGAATTGTTCCACCGTCTACTGCATATCATATTCTTGTTTTTAAATGATTTTTTAAACAACTGACGCATCAAGGCAATAAACGAGATTCCATATTGCGGAGGTTAGTAACCAGACAGCCCATTTATTATCCCATTGCTGAGACAAGACGAAATAACAGAGGAGGCCGAATAGAAAGCAAACGGAGTGCAGCACAGCCTAAATATAGACATATAGAGCTATGCCATCACGTCATTTCGTTCGGATGTGATAGTAATGAAGCTACGAAGCATTGTTAATATACATTTGTTTTCTTTTTAGTGCACGACATAACAGCCACGGTTTTAGCAACTTTAAGGCCTTTGTTATACCATCGCTCACCCCGAGCACTGCTTAATGATATGCCACCGTATCGATCGTGAGGCGCGACGCGATCGATATGGGAGCATATTATTAGGCGTCGCTCGGGGCGGTATAACAAACCCCTAACAATAAGTCTTCAAAGTCATGAGGAGTAATATGGAATGAAGCAGCTTGAAAGCGTACAATTTTGGTGATCGGCTGCTAAAACTACATATACCTGCTTCAAAAAGTTGATTTCCCTTTTTCGATTAACGTCCACATAAAGTCCACCGTTTGATCGTATCTATAAAATGTTGCTGCGACAACCAGCGCGTTGATGTTAGACAATAGTTCAAGACGGAATGTCGCACAGGCTCACATACCTTGATGTTTGTAAGGCGTACTTTTGTTATCGTTGCTATATCTACAATGCCTATAATTGTGAGAAGAATTAGACATCTGTAGTAATTTGAGTATGTAGATACAAAGTCGCAGCCCTGAAAACTGCAAATTTCTTTAAACTTAGATGCGTTATTTCCTTTTAATTCAATTTTCTGTGAAGGTGTTCAAAGCTACTGTGCTTTTTCTTTCATATGTGTTGTTTTCGAAACGTGCTGACCTCTACTTACTTTCATTCCAAATTAAGCAACTGTTCACTGTTATATGTTGTAATATTTTCACACTGTTTAAAGATGAAAATGAGAGTGCATTTTTGTTTGTAGACGCTAGGTGAAACTGCTGTCAAAAAGGCCTATGAGTTTTGAGACTCCAAGTCATTGAAGCTGCTAGTCATGGCATGCCGGGTTATTAAACAAACAAAGATCTGCAATTGATGAAAACCTCGTTGTGAGTGTAGGCCATTGTCCATTCGCTGTCGGAGTAGGTAAATTGGCACCCGTCTAAAAATCTGCACATAATGGATTCGTTGCTGCAAAAAGCGAAAACCGAATTAAATCAAACGCACAAAGACAAAACGGAACCAAAACCAAAGCAACAGAAACAGCCCACAGCACAGCGATAAATATGCAGGTGTTTCTTCTGCTGAAAAAAACATGGGTTTATTAGGAGACCAGCAAAGAAGGCTGTTCTTTATTAATTTTTGATAAACACAACATACAAACTACGAATGAAATAAGATAAGATAAAGATCAATTCTTTTTTTTTTGAAATAAGATAAGATAAAGATCAACATCAGGTACCCAACTCCCTTTTGGATGCGCCACACATTCTACTTTTTCGGGTGTCGCGGAGGCGAATTTGAATGCGTATTTGGTCATATGGGGCGCGTGTAGCGCAGTCGGAGGAGGCGCGACTGCAGCGTGCACCCAATACAAGGTTCCTGGTTCGGATTTCCCGCCCAGGCCAACCAAGCCTTCCATCCCTCCGATGTCGGTGAATTGGTACCAGACTTGTCTGTGAAGGATAAAGCGCTGACTTGTTCATCGGCTGACCACCGCAGTCATTGTATGACCAAATACGCATTCATGTCGCCTCCACGACATCCCGTAGAAGTAGAATGCGCTGGCGCATCCCAGAAGTGATTGAGTAACGCCGTCCTTTATCCTTTATCCTTATTATTTGGTCATATGCCTTGCGGTGGCTAGCCGATGAACAAGTCAGCGTTTTATCTTTTCCAGGGAAGTCTGGTACCAATTTACCGACTCCGGATGGATTGAAGGCTTGGCTGGCCCGAGCGGGAAATCCGAACCAGAAACCTGATATCGGGTGCAAGCGACTGCTGACACTTCCTCCGACTGCGTTACACGCGTCCTATGAATGAGATAGAAAATATTTTACACGCACTGGAGGGATCTCTTAAAGAGTAAAATTACTCAGTGTTTCCACCGTCAGGTGCAATGACCGCCTTCATGCTTGGCCTGAAGCGCTCACATCCTCCCTGAGACTACAGTCACACCCCTGGTTTCACTACAGTCTGCAGATCTCGCAGATAAACTATGTACTTTGGTTAAAGTTTGTCCTCCGCAAGCAGCTCTTGAGCCTTTTCCACAAACGCCACAGTTCTTGACACGCGTTCCTGCAGATGGGTTCTGCTCGTCGGCTTTGCGGAACATTCTTCGATTTTCTCAGAAGCATTTTGCTTGGCCAGAACATCGTGAACGGTCGATCTCGAGTACACGAAAATTGAATTATTTTAGCAGGCGAATGCCCAGCGCGATTACCTTCGAGATTCGAGGCTCTTCGGTTGTATCAAGGTCATTCTGAACTATAACTGTTCATTAGAGGCATGTGGCTTTTAAGGACGCAATTTGCTACTTCTTGCGGAATTACGGTAGGCTGGAAATTTTAATTAAATTCGGCGCCGTCTCGTATAGATATACCTCGCTGCTTGTTAGACGACTAAAGCAGACTACAAGTTGAGATTTGCTAGCAACTCGCTTACATTGCTTCTTCTTCAGATTATGAGAACTGAAATAGAATTTGGAGGGAAGGTTTTGTTATCTACCCAATGGTCTGAACCAAAAATTTATGCTTAAGCAGCAGCTTAGCAATGGTTGTGACTGAAAAAGTCTCCTCAAACCCTAATAATTATTTGAGCATTAGCGATCAAAAGGATTGTACTTGCAGACGGCATGAATGACAAACTTCTGTCATTTGTGGAACACTTTCTCCTTCTCCTAGGGAGGATTTCAAGAACCGAACGAGGTCAGTTTATTAATGGCGTTGTGTTGAGTGTTGCGAGCGACTTTTCCGTAATTCGAGTTCTGTATATCGGGATGTGCTTGCATTGGAAAGGCTCATGTTTTTTTTTGTTGAAGGAATTACCTATGCAGACAAGCACTTCAGCAGCTTCATGTGTGTTTCTTGAATGCGGTGACAAATAAAGGTCTACAAGTTAAATAGCTTACCTGAAGTATATTTCGACATCGAAGGGCCGATAAATAGCACACATTCGATTTAGAGCAATGAAGAAATGCGAGAAGAGGCAGATATTATAGCATACCAGTAGAAGCGATCCATATTCTGGACATATGCGTTTCAATGCATCGAGATCACTAAAATATCTCTCACAAATTTGTTTAAAACTTGTCGTGTTTATAGATCCTATTTCAAATTCTTTCATTGTTGTTGTTGCATTTATTGTTATTATTATTGTTTAATCATGATTTCTCTGGTCTGCGCAAATACCGCGCTACTTAAACCTTTATTGGAAAATCGGCCTAGCACGCCTCCCCGCTCTTATTGGCTGGTCGGCGGGCTCGGCTGCTGCGCACCGGATCCACGGCCAGGCACATACAAATAATCAGTGCAACACATTCTCTAAGAGAATTACTACCTAGAGATAACTCAAATTTGCCGCACACCCTACAAAATACAACAATTAAACATAATAACACAACAACTACCTAAACATACACGATGATCATTTTATTGACGCTTGTAATCAGAAGATGTTTTCAATTGCTGGTTAGCCGATGTCTCACTTGCTAAAGGTGATCATAGAACATATGATCGCGCAAAAACTAATTCAAAGTCAGTTTAGCACAAAATGTTAGAGTTTAAGATGGCCTTTTAGAGATCCTACTATATATAATCGGCTAATATCACGGGAGGGGAACTGGAGCCAAGAGATGCTTGCGACAGTGCGCCGTATGCCAGCCGGGCTTTGTTTCAGCTTAACCACGGGGAATCGCTGGCAAACGATATCCTTGAGTCTGATCGTCAAAGTGTACGAGATATTCAAGGGGCAACGCGTCATTGTGTGGATGTGGACCAAGTGCGGATTTAGAAGAGTGCGGAGCATAGGGATTCAGAGGACGTACTGAACACGTCGTGCAACGTACGTAGAGATTCAGAGGACGTGCTGGAGACGTCGTCAACGTATGTTAGGATTTAGAAGACGTGCCGCAGACGTCCAACTAGGGTAGGGATTCCGATTAAGGGGAACCGGTAGGAGGGGAACCAGTGAAGAGGGGATCCGCAAGCGAGGACCATTTGAGGGGCGGAGGGGATAAGCGGGGACCAGTATTTTCTCTCAATATGTACGTCGGGTTTCTAAGGGCGGGTCACAGAAGTCGCGGCGTGGCACGTGTGTCGGAGTGCAGGTGTTATAGACGTCGCGGCAACGTGGTGATACGTGAGTCGAGATTCGTAGTAGTTCTTGTTTGAACTCTGGGCGAGGTTGGTAATAGCGTTTATTTGGCTTACGTTTCGGCGGGATCGCCTTCTTCAGAGCCTGAAAGGAAACAAACCTAAGTGTGATCACTCGACCAAGGGTCTCCTCAACCCTACTGGATTTTGAGACCAATTAGACGTCCACAAGATGAGAAAGAGACAGTAATCGACCTCACCTAATCAAGGAACGCCAGGTGATCAGGGCAGTAGTGGCCGTGAGGGTACCAGCGAAGACCGTACCCTGACTAGAATGCTAGCCGGAGGTATGGCCTGAGCTCCCGGGTTATATATAGGCACTCCCCCTTCCGGTTGATTTTTGGGTCAGTAGCCTGTATCCAAAATGCCTCAAGGGCCTTCCGCGCCGACGTTACACATGTGAGCGCTTGACTCTCACTCCGTTTCTTTGCTAGCACATAGGTAAGGAAGTATTAGCGGGAAGGGGGGGGGGGGGAGGTAGAGTGGCTATGGGATTCAGAGGAGTTTTATTGCCGTCGGAGTGTAAACGGTGTCGACCTGTCGACCAATACCGATAAGTTTTAGTTATGTTTCTGCAGATTAAACACTTTGAATTGTGCTCTCTTGATCTGTTTCTTGCCACGTAAAGGACGGGTACTTCGGAGAATAAATCGCGTGCATGTAGAGGGTGGACAGGCTTCGTTGGAGCAGTGAATATTCTGCCCTACCATATTCCGCTGTACTAGTCTATACAGTAGAACCATTTTTTTACTGTAGTAAAAGTAAGAAGGCCTAAATAAGAATGGAGGAAGATTGGGATTGTTCTATTCTCGAGGTTTGCGGGCGAAGCCCCCAATCAGACGTTTGGCGGTCGCTAGGCTAGGATCGTCTGGTTAGCAAGATGAGCAGAATGTAGAACTTTATAATGCCCAAAAGGTTTCACCAGCTGTTGGCTTTTTAAAGATTAGTGAATGGCATTGCTTGGAAAAGCTATTAAATGCTCAAGTTATCCTCACCACTGCCTAAAAATTAATTTGTACTTTAGTTAACAAACGTGCTTCTTGTTTGACAAAGAT
>CANDYH010000826.1:0-12802 GCA_947396885.1 Heligmosomoides polygyrus polygyrus | reverse complement strand
GTTAAAATATTCATATCAATGTTGTTATAATTAACAATTTCAATTCAAACGCAACTATATAACTATATCTTCGATATTTTGATAATAATGTTATCTAACTAAATACTAATGCCAATATTTTAATTCATTCAGGGATAAATTATATATAACCAAAACTAAGTGATAATATATATTAAATTAAAGAACATAGTATTTACTATCCTGTAACTGCTCTAGTTTCTTTTAAAATAGCAATGCCATATTGTCTACAACACTCATAATTTGATACACAAATCAATAATTAAAATGAGGTATTTAAAGTAGAAATTCCATGTGTGTACGATTATAATTTATTATCTGCAAATGTTGCGGGATATATTATATGGCAACCAGATAATACTACTATCATTACTGGTCCATTGTAAAAATAAAAGATTCAATTTATATAACTACCTGTCGAACTTCATATTATATATTTTTTAAAAACAAATGATACTATTTCCTTTTCATATTACTTAAGTGACTAGCTCTGTGATTAAGATACGTTATAGGACTGCAAAAAAATTGAGTGGGATATACATAACATGACTAATGATGTTTAATATTAAATGTTAAGTATTCATCCATTGGGATAATATCAAAATAGTATATATTAGGTTTAAATTATAAGAGTCTAAGAATTGGATCAAATAAATTCATTAGTATTTGTTAACATTAACGGGTCATATTTTTTATATAACATTACAAATAGTCAATAAGCGGATGTACTCAATCCCCTATGATAAATGTAAGTAAATTAAATGATGGATGTATAATAATTAGCCAAAATATTTCTCTTTTAGTTGATTTCACAAGTTGTTCGTATTAAACCTAGGAAAGACACATACTTATAGATAAAGCATAAACTTACAAAGATTCAGAAAATATAAGGGCGATTATTATTTTTACATAAAAATATTATCCTCATAAGGCTAGCTAGAAATAAATAATATTCAAATTTGTAATTATTCTCATATCATAGAAGTTACTGATTGTCTAAAATATTAGTATATATACAGAGAAATTCCAAATGACATAACGAAATAAGTACTTATTGCTACAAATATTGACTTATTTTACTATATAATAAATATTTAAACTATGGAGAGTGTAGAAATCTTAGATTCCTTCTATTCACACACATTTTTAAGTACAGGAAATAAATATATAGTAAAATTTATGTGTTATAAAGGTAAAGCAGATATGTCTGATTTAAAACTATAATTTTTGTCCGAAAATGTATATTAATTTAACGAATCAATTAATTTAGATGTCATACTTGGCTCTATATATATAATTAATCCAAAATATAATATAGTATTAATTTAGCTACATAGGTATGATTTTCCACTAGAGGTAAGTTATGACGGAATCGATTATTAATAAATTTAGTTGAATAGCAATGTTATCATTACTAGCGAAATTAGAATATTTTAAGATTTGGAATTAATATGAATGTAGGTGTCATTCAACTTTCTAATTTATATCCCACATTACGATGTAGCACAATAAATTTGGACTATGCAAACAATCTTATATCTTTTCCACCCATATATTCATATCTAAATGTCGGAAAATATAATTCAACGTTTGTTAAAAATACATAAATGTATTAATTTTACGTTAACTATAAAATATATTATACAGGTGTAGAAAATTAAATTGAAATGGGCTTAAAAATATTAACAAATGATATTATATGGCTAATAATAAAAATTGATAACTAATCATTGTACAACATTTCCAATATAACTACTACAGAACAAAACCATTAAATTTTCTTAAATAAATAACAAGTATATATAAATGCAGATAAAAATTAATTTATAATCTTTATCATCATGATAGTTCTGCTGTTTACGTTTTTAGCATTTGTTATAGTGCTTAATGTAATAAATTTGCAAATTGGAAAAAAGATAAAATAAGAATAAAATCAAATTATTTAGCATTTACACAAAGATATTTATACCGTCTAAGAATCAATAAATATATATTGATTTTAATGCAATTAATATTATTTTTAGCACCCATATTTAATTAGCCACTTATTATTGATAATCTAAATCGTTATTAAAATGAAATTATTTTTATGATATCGATATATCATTCTTAGTTAAGAATTATTCCTTAGTGACGTAGTCGCCTATAATATTAGCAATCCGTTGATTTCGGGATTTACTCATACATATTAAAATGTTTGTACTCTGATCTCTTTCGTCTTTGAGCATCGGCAAACTCTGCTTTCTTTAACGCTATTTATTACTGAACTACTTTCCTTAATTTGCGTAGTATTTTATCAAAATCAATAAAATGAACAACAACTAGACTTTTTTGAAGAAGACTGCGCCGAGCTTAGTAAATTTATTTTAATGACTACCCCATGTCATTAACATATTCCCATTTTTTAAACAAAACCTAATAATCTTTTGGTTTTTATGGCCCTTTTATATGTCTTTACTGAGTGTCACTTGTTTCAGGAATTTAAAAATATTCATATTCTAAATCTTTAGAAATATGTTATTTTATTCTTTTTTTAGGAGGAAAAGCATCTAAATCAAACATATTTAAATCAAATTTTGGTGGTATAACAAGACGATCTTAATCATAATAAACACGTGTGAAAGCGTGTTATGTAGTTTTTGTCGTTATTGAATGCAAAACTTAATCACTAATTGCGATCATAAAGTCGATAATCTGTAATTATTGGATCAAAAACTGATTTTTTATTGGATTTTTCTATGTTTTTATCAAGTTATTCTTAAATTTATTCCTAAATAGTGTTTTTTTAAGCAATGACATTATTTATCTATGTTTAGCTGTTAAGTAACTAAGATGAGAAGGCGGCATCGTCATTTTCAGCTTTTACTCCTGTTATTGTCTGAAATTATATATAATAATCATCTATTGCTTATAAATTTGCATTTTATATATCTTTTTCTTTTTTAAAACTCACCTTGTCTGGCCTACATAATCTAAGCTAATAGTCTATGAATTCGTTCGTTGGGAATGTTTCTATTTCTATTTAAACGTTGTTATTCCGCCTCTAACCATCTAGACGTTACTCTAGCGTTTGATGGTAAAAGCGTTGGTTAAAAATTACACAATACCCATTACAGAATTCTGAAATACGAGAAAGCATTGATATATTTATTGTTTTTCTAACGCTATCTTAATTATCTTTTCCTTATACAATCTATAGTTCAGCTGCCTTTTCAAGACGACTATCGCGCTGGTAAACATTTTCCAAAAGTATATCTGTAAAGAATTTTTCAGGTTTAAATAAATGCTAAAACTATGTTGCAATCTCTGGTGGCCCAAGAAATTATCTATGTAAACGTGTAATAACCATGTGCAACTATTCCATTTTATTTGCTTTAAATTGTGTATCTAGATACGTTGTCACATATATTTAAAGTTTATTTGTATCAAATAATTATTCCCATCAAAGAAATCAGTTGGATAACCACCAAACGTTAATTAGAATACTTCTTAAAAAGTTATTTTACCAGAATTCGTACTTTATGTTAAAACGTTATTTTTTACAGCTTCATGGATTTCAAAATCTACGTTTTATGGACTATTAGGTTGATCATTTTTATGATCTATATAATCATCATTTAATGCACGTTTTATGATCGTATCCATGCCATATTCCATATATTAACGTTATTCACGAATAAGTAGATTTTATGTACTACCAAATTTCTAATGATCTTTTTCGTACAATTTTAAATCTTAATTGCTCTTTGACTAATTTAATTTCATAGATAAACTAAATTTCAACTTATTATTTTTTTGTTGTTCCAAGCCTATAAAAGATTATATGAAAGGTCTATAAAAATTCCAAAACTCTGAATCATGTATATGCATAAATCTAACAAATGTTAAGGGGTTAAGTTCGATTGGTATCTTAATTAGTTTTTTGGTCGCGATTTCTGCTGCGATAGATATCATTTGTAAAGTAGCGATTTTAGTTTTTGTTGTAAGAATCTTAAACGCTACTACGTTGAGAAATAAAAGTTCTAGAGCCATTTTTGGATCTGAAATGTCTAGAAATGTAGCTGAAAGATTTACAACAAGCTCCCCAGTTACTTATATAGTAGAAAGTTCAGCTATTCTATATATTGGTGGACAGTTCATAGCTTTAATAGTAAATTCTTAAGCTTGCTTCAATGCTCCAATGTCGTGCAAGACTGGAATTTAAGACGTTTCTGACCTACGAAATGCTGAATTATAGGCAGAAATTGCAAGTAAATAAAGCAATTTTGGACATAATAATGTTGGACAAAATGGAACAAAGACTGATGCCGTTTTATTAATAGATGCATTACTTGCAGACTTTACTAAATAATTTTAACCTTTACTGGTACTTGCTGTTTCTTGACCTGTTTGATCATTTCTATGATATAAGTCTACCTAATATCTTAATAGATTCAAATATTCGGGAAGAACAAGTGCCTGATATTCTGCAGCATATTAGGCATTCCGAGGAAGTTACTTATAGGCTTCTAGAAGCTAACGTTCTGCACGGTCTAAATATGCCTTTGCTTATTTATGATCACCTCTAAGGGTCTTATTAAATAAATACAATGAGTTATTAAACTGTAGTATTGCTTCAGAGTTCATATAAAATTCTTTTTTGAAACGTTTTACAGTATTTCGTAAAATATCGTAAATTAGATATCTGACATTTATTTTTAACTTATATACACTTTTCACTTTCCAAAATAAATGCACTTGTTTCATAAATCTTCACCATTACGTAATCCGCTCAAAAATAAATAAGAAAAAAATAACTAGAATAATAAAAATAAGAAAACATTGATTAATTAAGATAGTGAGCCACAGGAAAAATAAATCTCCAAAAAACTATTAATATTAGATCTAGATGAAACACTCCTTTGTGCTAGAACATAAAAAACAGAAGGATATCATTTTTAGCTTTAATTTTAGCATAACGGTAAAACAATAACGTTATATCTTACGAAGCGCCCCTATTTAAATTAATTTTTAAAAAATATGAGTTAAATATATGATATTTGTATATTTACTGCAGGAGTTGATACATATTGTAAAAAAGTAATATAATCTATTGATCGGTATCGTGAGTTCATAAAATGGGACTACTCTCGTGATGACTGTATCAAAATGTCAGATAACGTTTATTGTAAAGATATATTTAAAATATAGGAAGATAAATATTCGTACAAAGATCGTATTTTAATCGATAACTCTAAATAATCATTCATTTTATGCCCATAAAATGGGATACTTATTAAAGACTTTTATGGTGATCCAGAGGATAAAGAACTGTTAAAGCTATAAAAAGAACTAAACAAACTTGCATAAATTGAGGATGTTTAACTAGTGTTAGAGCCACTTAAGGATTGACGGGGTAAAACAAATAATATTTACATAATATAAATTTCATGAATACATTGTAAAATTGCTACAAATTCACATTATTCTTATAATTTCTAGTATACCATTGGCTTTATTAGCGCATTTATTAAGCCCAGAACATGACATAAGTTATTTAATTGTGCTGTACAAATTTTGCTACATTGGTTTAATCATACGAATACGTTAATTGAAATTATCTGTATTAAGAGTTAATATCTTTTCAACTACTACAAGCATATTATTAATACAAGTAAGTTCTTGGGTAATGTTTTTATTAAACTTATCAACTATATATTTGAAATAATTTATTATTAATTATAATAGTAGATTTGACTTATATAATGTAGTATCAAGTATAAGAGTGTCTACAGTATTCTCAGTAACAAGCTTTCGAATGATATCTGTACATAATTCAATAATCTAATTGGGAAGTGCATTTTCTATTTTGATTGGGGTTAAAAATCTATTCATCAAGAATATCCATTAATTATACTTAAGGAAACTTTCTTTATATTGATTTACGTCTAATAATGAACTTATTATGCTTAAATATGTGGTTATTTATTATAACATAATTTATCCTTTGACAATATTATCTTACAGTTAGCCTGCTTTAATATCCATATTTTATGTATTAACTGATAAACGTATGTTTTCTTGCGACTGAAGCTCATAACATGCTTCTAATGTATCATATAAGCATTTTATCATATGTTAAAGTTACGTGTTTATAATAATTAATATATTTTGCTCTGATATTGCAATCATTTTATATATCATTTGATTTATATTTTTAATTAATAATAAAACATTATTTATATTTTTTTGTTCTAGATACATAATATTAGATTACAATAGTATATCATAATTAAATTGCAAACCTTAAAACAGACATTGCACCACTAGATTAGTTAAAATATCGCTATCATTACATTTATTAATGTCACCTTTACGTAAATATTCATATATAAAGTCAATAAGCTTGCATTGTATAATTTATAGACGAAGAAATACATCTTGCTTTTTATGTGATTTCTCATATGTTTTTCTGATCATTAATGATATTGATTTTTAAATTTCAAGTGTATCAGAATTGATATTTATTTTTAGTTATTAATTGCTATCCTACCATTCAAATGTAGTACAAAGAATGAACAAGAATAATTCAAGCATTCGTGGGGTAAGAACATTTACGTATTATTTCACTATTTATGTGTTAGTTTTGAACATTACATTGAGAATTTCTATCACTTATATGAATTTTTCATTAATTTCCTGATAATCATACCATGTATAAATTTTGGGATTAAAAATAAAATATCTTTCCAAAAATGTTATTATACACCAGCGTGATTATTACAAATTAGTCTATAACATATTTTCAAATAGCATAATTTATTACCGTGCTTCTGTCGTAGTGTTAGCTTATAGTGGATACATTGACCCTTAGGTAGAAATTATATCGTAATTGCATCCAGAAATAATGTTTCGTAAAATTTAAATTATAAATCTTATGACATTTTTAACAATTTCAGTTTATTATTCATTTAATTGATTATCAAACTAATCGATTATGCCTCTGTATATAAGTATCATGTTATTAATTGTCACTGGATTTTATAGAAGCAAATTACCATATTAATTATGATCCACAAAGGTAAAAATGTTTTATATTGTCTATAATAAATAATAATTAATACATACATTAGTGATTCTGGCATTTTAATTTTTAAATATGTCATCGACCAGCTGTTTAACTAATTTGACGCTAGCTTATACAATTGGTTTATCTAATTGTTTGTCCTTATATTCTACGGAGTAAAACTAAGTTACATTATTAAGTAATTTAAATAAATGAACTATTGCATTTTCTATTTAAGTTTTTGTTTAACTAGTAGAATATTATTCCGACTAATATAATGATTATATTGTTTTACCTATCTATAAATGTATTAGTGAATATTTGCATAAAAAATCTGGACTAATTTCGTATAAATATGATAGTATCTTTATGATTAGCAAGGAGTTTCCTGTAGATAATTATATATCATAATCTTACCATTTAATTTATTATATATAAGTGAATAAATTCGTAATGAATGATTCTGTAAAGTAAAACCGCAAATATTAAAGTTCCTACATTTACTACATATTTGTTGAATGTAAAATAATGTTCATCAACCTCCACATCATTAGATATAACGACAATAGAATGTCATTTTTAATGATGGAATCGTTAGATTCCATTAAAATTTTAATTAATTATAACCGTTCTTCTATTATATAATAATCATAACTTTTATCTACATTGTTTGCAAGTTCGTTGCTTATGCTAAATTAAGGTGTTGTTATGTTATTTACAGTTTCATCGTGATCTATGAAAATTTAGCATAATTTTTATGCAGTTATTGGATCTTCTAAGATATTTATCTAATATTTTTCCTGTAAATAAATAATTGATTATTTATTAAACATATCTAGTTCTAAAATACTTGTTATTTTTGCTAAGATAATAGCAATATTTATACATATTTCTGTGTATGTTTCTGATGGAATCTTCTTATATTCATCAAGATATTTTATAAAATGAGCTAATAAACGTTATTACCATGGACTATTCTTTTATATTTATATATACATAAATTAGCAAAACATCTTTAGGTTACTGTTTAGTTAAAAGTAGCTTATGAATATTTCTAATGAGTTTAACACTAGCGCTTATATTTATTAATCATTATTATATATGGAAAAATTTAGTAAATTGATAGTGAACTCGCAAATATTAAATGGGTCTAACTATTCTTATAAATAAGGGATTATATTCATTTTTGACGAGTTAATATTTATTAAATCCTTCATTTAGCATACAAAGCAGTTAATCATATGCAGTATCAGAGTGTTATTGCAACTGTTCTTATTTTAATCTAAGTCAACGCTTAATTAATTATTTATGTTAGATAACAATTCTGTACAAAAATTACTGACACCTTAAATCAATTTATTAGATTTATAATCGTTTAGAAGATATTATTGCAAATAGGTTTTTCGAATTGTTTAATAAATTTCTATTTCTTCGATTACAGCGCTTATATTTGTTTAGTTTATGTTAGAAAACTATATAGATATTAATTTTGGGAAAATATCAAGTAAGTTTTGCACTTCTTATTCTTAATTCTCCGTATACTACTGTTTTAAGTTTTCATAATTTTTAAAATTATTTAATATTAAAAGCTAGCATAATGTAACCAGATTTTCTTTAAATTACTTTAGTATATCCTAATTTTCATCTTAAGAAACATATTTTTAATATACACTCATATCAGATATTTTAAGACAATTGTATATAATTTTTGTAATGCTAAACTAATAAAAATATTTTAAACAAAGTGTTGTTTATAATTTTTTCTCAGATTACATAACACTCATTACTTTTTATGCTAGTTAACTTATGTATAGTACTAGGATATAATATGAGAATGAATTTATTTACTATATCTCATCATGATTATATCCAAGCTTAATAAATTATTAATTATCTGATTCTATCACTTCATAACACATTGTTATGGTTTATGTAATTGTTTTGACATACTGTTATGAAATTTATGACTCTGTGACAGATTAGATGGCATTATTATAAGTATTTATCATATTTTTAACAATTTATTAAATTATCTAATCATTTTTAACATCTGTAAAAGCTGAATACTAAATATTATTCAGGCAATATATATTTTTTTATATAATATGAGCGTTCATGATTTGGAAGTCTTGTAAATATGAACCAATCTAATTATTAAGTTATGATGATGTAGATGATTTTTTCTAAACATATAATAACATTTTGGTAAAGAATATGTTAAGGCTGTTGATGCAGTTGATAAATGTTGATATTAATTAGGTGTGATGATGTATTGCATTTTTGACTTGTCTAATATCAAAACCTTATATTACATAACTATCCAAGAAAAACATATTTCCAGAAGCTATAACTTTGAGTAGTTAAAGAAAGTGCTTGAAAAAATGATTATATTTTTCATACATAGTAATTTATATAAAGTATTTAAAAGTATGTTGATTTTCTATATTACCATTAAATATGTAACTAGCAACACCTAAAATTGATATAAGATTTTTTAAATAGTTACTGTCTTCGTAATATTATTTTATTTTGTTATTCATAAATGCATGTAGATAAACACAAATTTCTAGATCAAGTTTTGTTGCAATAAGATACATTAATTATTGCAACTCATTTACGTTATTTTCAGGAAATTTCAGGATTGTTTATGAACTCTTTTCGTCAGAAAATACGTTATTGTATAGTGCCTAAGAAATGGTGTTTTATCCACTTTTTTAATCTACAACTTGCAGAAGCGCATACAATGCATTAATCAGCGCCTGCCCAGTTCGATCTTCACTCTCATTTCTATAACTATCATTTTCACCGATGTCTGCCTTTCTTATTTGTACTTTCAGCTCGCCATCATTTTCTGTCACTGAAAGCGTGAAATACTTCGCAGTTGATTCGGAATTGTCACTAAAATCATTTAATTTGCATATACAAAGGCTTAATAAAACATTGAATAGTGAATTTAATTGAGTTAACTCTGGGATCATTTGTTCGATGTTTTCATGAGTTCCGAAATCGAATAATGTAGATATAAGTCTCGCTGCATTAAATATTAACTCATCATTAACTAGAATAACTGTATGTCCAGAAGCATCAGTAGGAGTAGCAGGAGTGGCGGCATTGCGCAAAGTAGTCGTTATTGTGTTAATCAGCTATTTTATGTCGAAGAAACCTACATTAGAACATTATTCACTTATATTACCAGATGTTTATTGTTTATGTTCTAAAGATGCTCCATTAATTATATAATGTGTAAATGTGCTTCTGCATCTTCTAATTATCTGTATCAGGACCTTAATCGCTCTGATCTGCGCAGGCGGCCTTGCAGGTGGCTCCATAGCACGCAAAGCTGAAAACAATAAAGCTGTTATTTCCTCGCCTGCAGCGAATTCGTTTCTATGTAGTTACTAGCTGACTGCCAGAAGGCATAAATATCGTTCAGCACTTCCAGTAGCTGAACATCCAAGAGATTGGAGTCCATTTCTAATATTTTTCAAATCATGACCTCTTTCTGGTCTTTACAACGTGTTCATCGCTGAGATAAACTCTGCGTCTTAAAGACCACTTAGAGAATAATCAATTCCATCAGAAATAGCGTCGCCATATTCACCCTTTTAATTTAAATATTTCTTTTGTTGAGATGCGACCTTTGTAATTCCATTTTATCCTAATATATCGTCATTTAATCCATTCTAGTGCGAGGGCACTCCCAATCCTGTAAAATATTAAATTTACTTAATAAAATCATCTATTTCTACACTTTATTCGCCTTAAAGCATATATTATTCTTTGAATCCATCAAAAATTAATAAGTCCGGTGCTGGACGAGTAATTGCAAGCTCACCCTATTCAGGTATGCTATAATTCCATAAAAGAACACCATTTTATATCAACGAAATGCAGAAAAATATTTTTCCAGACTTAGGTGATGAAAATGTAGATGATTAACTTATTTAGTACTGAACAATCTATATACGACCAACTATACCAGTGAACTCAAATTCGTTTCCATAATTGGCTTTAAATACACGCATATATCCACCTAAATATACAGTTTTCATATTTTATGATTATATATTTAAGTTTTTATTAATTTATATATCCTACATGGTTTTGGAGTGAATAACTAGGGTAACTATTGAATTTCTATTATTATATTTTTACTATTACATTAATACAATATTTATTTATATAGAAAACATATAAAAATAAAATGGAACTTGAGCAGAATAAATTTATATTGAAGCTATAATAGCTATACTGCGATAATATATTAACTATTAAAATTCTTACATTGAAGCAGCGTGTTAAATACATATGTATTTTGACAACAATCCACACAGACGTGACTATAATGCAAAACAGCATTGATATATAATTGCATATAGTACTCAACCCGTAAAGGTTTTTAAATTACAATACTTAAGCATTTATTAAAGTATATAATGATACTGATTGTTTGTAACGCAAAAACTATAACTCCTGACAAAAAAATCTTTGAAACAAGTTTATTTTTAAAAATACTGCTAATATACATACATCGCTCATTATTATAATTGTATATAACAATATAATATTAGGTTTATGGGATTAAGTGAAAATATCTATATAGAAGGCTATTATTTGCATCAATAAACCAAAAATACAAAATATATACATACAAAATTAGCCAGCCCTGGTATTTAGTGGGTATTTATCGTCAAAGGAAAACGGATACCGAGCTTATCTAGTAAATAGTTGACTAAAATAATTTAAATATTATTCTCCAGGATTTAGTCCCCCTAATTAGTAAATTTTTTATTCTCTATCGCTATAATTATAGTCTTGATTTTAGAAATTTATGAATTAAGAATTTCTTTATTTATCTCTTAGTTTTAGCTTAAATGGTACATCGAGCTACTTTTTTAAGTCATTCAAAGCTTGAGCTTCAGAAAGACGTTATTAATGTTTCTTTTATTCATAATCAAGTTACATTTACTTTTTCTTTTATTTTCTTTAGGCATCTTGCTATTAAATACTTTTTTTAGCCTATAAATATGCAGATTGTTCCATTTTCGATTCAACCTGAGATTTTTCTACTTTTAAAGGGCTATCTTTGCTTTATTTTGTTTTTTAATTTGATCTTTCTGAAAGTCCTAAAGTTATTGGTTTGAATCCACTTTTTTCTGTCATTTTATTTTTTTTAAAATTTAGAGTGAAGATGTAAAGTTTAAATAAATTATCAGATAACTATGATTATAATGTGTAGGAACTATCATCCACATCAAATTAGTCAAATGAATAATATAAATAATTAATTAAGAAACGCCGAGGAGTAATTAAGATAATAATAATAATAATTGATTTAAATAGATAAATAACACAATCGTATTAATGAGAGATAGATTAATAGAATTAAAGATGAAAATGTGTCTCTAACGATTCCTGACAAGGATTTTGTGAACAGGGAGTTGATAGGGCGAGTTCGTGACCATAAAAAGATCGTTTAGACGACGTTGAACGAGATTTCGTTAAAGTTGGATGACGCGAACCGAAGGTTACAGGACTTGAAGAGAGCGATAGATCCGTATTAGAACAAGGATAAAGAAACCCTTGAGAATTACAACAGGGTGGAGTTGTATGGTCGAGTTTTATTGTACAATATTTAAAATTTATTAAATGACAATGGCTGTTTCTTGCCGGAGCTGTTCGGCGAGAGACACGTATCAGGTCAAATAAACATTTATGCAGCTCCTTATTTCAGTGCCG
>CANDYH010000825.1:0-26309 GCA_947396885.1 Heligmosomoides polygyrus polygyrus | reverse complement strand
ATCAATTTCGACCAATTTTGAAAATCTCGATTTTTTGACAGTTTCTCATCGAAGCGGCCGCGCCAGACGGACGATGAGGTCATCGAAAGTCGAAATCGGCGGAATTTTCAAAGGCGGACGTCGAATTCGTAATCAGCGCCCCAAATAACCCATAGAGATTTTGGACGAAGTTTGGACAAGAACATTTGGCCAATTTCGAAATCGTCGACTTTCGATGACGTCATCGTCCGGACAGGTTCGGCGAAGAGCGCCCTCGTCCCCGAGGGAAACTGTGAAAAAATCAATTTTCCCGGAGTTCGCCGAGATTGATACCGTTCGATAGAGCTTTTCGAGCTGAGCAGAACGGTGCCATCTGTTGTGTCAAAAATTCAAGTGTGGGCGTGTAAGGGCGGAAGAATTCACGGCTGCCCTCTGCAGCTCTAAAATGGCAGCTGGGACTAGTGCAGGTTAGGCAGATGAGGAGCTATGGGCACTTCATCGTAAAGCAGCTTAACTGCATTGATAACTTACGTATTCGTAGGCCATTAGCTGATCGCGCGTCCCCACAGTGGTCGACTGAAATCGGAAAAAAATCGTGTCACACAACGTTTACCTGCATTTTCGCACCGCTGTAACTTTATACAATCATAAGCTACGTTGTTATGTTTTAGCGCTCTTCTTTAGCATTCTACTGCTTACAAAATCCACAAGCCGTAGCCGGAAAAATTCAAATGTGACAGAGTTATTGCGCTCAGAACACGCCCGCGCGTGCAATTTAGCACAACCACGGTCTATGTTCTCCGTGCTCTTACTCACCCAGATAACAGTTGTGATTGCTCTTAATAACACCGTTCAATTCAGCATGAGAAGCTCTATCGAATGGTATCAAGCATGACACAATTTGAAGATATCGACTTTCGATGACGTCAACGTCCGTCTGGCGCGGCCGCTTCGATGAGAAACTGTCAAAAAATCGATGTTTTCAAAATTGGTCGAAATTGATACCGTTCGATAGGGCTTTTCGAGCTGAACAGAACGGTTTCCTTGCTGAGGCTCGAAAGCTCGAACATGGGCGAGTAAGGGCGGAAGAAGCTTCACCGCTGCCGTCCGCCGCTCTAAAATGGCAGATGGGGATAAGGCAGTTCAGGCAGCTGGAGAGTTAGGAGCAGATCTTCGTAAAGTGCCTCCGCTGTTTTGCTCGTCCACGAGTTTGCATGCCGTAGGCTCGCCTCGCGCACCCGCAGCGGTCGACCGAAATCTGAAAAAGTCGTGTCACACATGCCCAACCTGCATTTTCGCACCGCGGTAACCTTGCCAATTCGTAAGATAATTTGCTGTGCTTTAGCGCTTTACTAGGCCATATTACTGCCTACGGAATCCACACGTTTCACCCAGAAAGATTTGAAGTTGACAGAGTTATCGCACTCCGAACACGCCCGCGCGTGCAATTTAGCACAATAACGGTCGATGTTCTCCTCGCTCTTACTCGCCCAGATTACAGTTCTGCCTGCTCTTAATAACACCGTTCAATTCAGCATGAGAAGCTCTATCGAATGGTATCAAGCATGGCACAATTTGAAGATAACGACTTTCGATGACGTCACCGTCCGCCTGCCGCGGTCCGCGGTCTCGAGCGGCCTCGTCCTCAATGGGAAACCGTCAAAAAATCGATGTTCCCGAAGTCTGTCGAAATTGATACCATTCGATAGCGCTTTTCATGGTGAACAGAGTGGTACCATTGCGAGTGTCGAGAACTCAATGTTGGCTGAGTAAGAGCGCAAGAAACTCTAACTGCTATCTTCTGCCGCTTCAAACTGGCAGCTGAAGCTAAGGCAGTTTATGCAGCTGAGGTGTTCTGAGCATGTAATCGTAAAGTACCCTTAACATCCTGTTCGCCCACGTGTTTTGAGGCTGTTAGCTTCCCGCGTCTTCCCGCAGCGGTCCACCGAAATCGGAAAAAAATACGTCACACAAGCCTCACCTTCATATTCGCACCCCTGTAACATTGCCGCTTCTTCAGCTACCCCGCTCTACTTTAGCGTACTACTAGGCCGTTTTACTGACTACCAGACCCAGGACCTGCAGCCGAGACGATTCGAATTTGACAGAGTTACTGCGCTCTGAAAACGCCCGCGCGAGAAATCTGCGAGCGGTTGCCCCACTCGATTGATAGGTTCCATTCTATATGCATTGCTCCCGGCGCACTCCTTAGTCTCCGCCGAACAGAGCACAGCAAATCCTGAGTAGGGCGGCAGCGAATTTTTGATAAAAACTCTCCAAACGCCCACTCTATGAGCTGTCGCGCCCAGTCGATTGATAGGTTCGATCCTATATACATTGTGCACAGCGCACTCCAAAGTCTCGCCGGAACAGAGTACAGCAATTCCTGAATAGGACGGCTAGGAATTTTTCATAAAACTCTCTAAATGCTCACTCTACAAACTGTCCCCCCCCATCGATTGATAGGTTCGATCCTATATGCATTGTGCACGACGCACTCTCAGAGGACTCCTGGCATGACAAAGCACATTACGCCATGCTTGAGATGGATGCTCCGATAACATGCAAGTCCTGGAATATAAGCTTCCCCAGTGGCAAAAAGTCTCCTCCAGACATCTTTGACCACCCACTGCGAAAACGCGGTGGTTTGGCGAATTTGTTTACATGGTTGTGTAGATCTCGAAGAGACGAATCGATCGGTATCATCCGTTTCTCAAAACACCTCAAATTAGAGGAATTGTGGGCATGTAACGGTTTTCGACGCCTTGCGGCCGACAACTCGTCCGCGGCAGACATTCTCAATGGAGCGCAAGTTTTCAATTTTGGTCATTTTTGATCTTTCATATAAAATGTATACACCAAACGATAGAGCTCAATCTCCTGAGCTCAAACCTGCTCTTAGTTTTTCAAATGGATGATCTTTGGGCGAGTTATAGCAAAAAGACGCAAAAACCGCAAAAGTGCGGTTTTTTCGGCGTCTATTCAAAAGACGCGTCCGGTACTGTACCTTATTGAGCTCCACTGATTAACCACTTCTGCTGAAACAACGGGAAGCGTGTAGCGTAATCGGAGGAGGTGCCGGCTGTCGCGTGCACCCGATAGCTCAAATAGCGTTCAAATCGCGTCTACGACATTCCGTAAAAGTAGAATGCGTATCAAATCG
Organism: Heligmosomoides polygyrus polygyrus; assembly: GCA_947396885.1. Classification (NCBI taxonomy): domain Eukaryota; kingdom Metazoa; phylum Nematoda; class Chromadorea; order Rhabditida; family Heligmosomidae; genus Heligmosomoides; species Heligmosomoides polygyrus. Next base: position 23,167 of record CANDYH010000825.1, on the reverse strand, counting down.
AGGGAAGGGATTGATTAAAGTCGCTCTTTATCATTTGGTTGCTGGTATTGTGATTTACCATCGCTCAAGGGCCTACTTCCAGTTTGAAAGTGTTAATTGGGCTGGCGTTCTCAGCAGATATAATCATCACGATCACATAGAAATATCCGAAGCTATCCGTTATCCGAAGTGTGGAGACGGCGTGCGCGATCAGAGCGAACTCATCTCAGAGGAATGTGCAGTGGTTGACACCGTCGCTATGTTCAAATCCACTAAACAGTTACGGTTTCAGGAGCAAGACTAAGAGAAAATCGACGTCGAAGAGATAGTTCCTCGTCCATTTCGTCGTTGATGTATTGCATGTCCGCAAGCTAATAGAAGGGAAGGATGGTGTTGTGATTCTACTCGAATATCACTCGTTTACATTTGTAACAAACGGGTGATCATGGTCAACATTACTCCTATGTGCGTGGACTTTGCTAGATTTGGTCGGGTTTCATGAAAGATACACCGTTTTTATTTTAAGCCAGACACATCTTTAAAAACATTGAGCATTTTTGAAATAAATCAATCATATGTAGAGTCCAAACAGACATATTTTAGGAGCTAAAATAATTTTTGTTTATAAAAAATCAAGCAAGTGAAGAAATACAGGTAAGCAGCACTTGAACTATTAATCAAACAAGTACATCAGTACATACGTACAAGTGTATGGCGCAATCTCTCTCCACCAAAAAATGCAAGAGTAGTACATAGAAGTCTATTACCGCAATAGGGTAACGAAGGCTTCTACAAGGTCAAACCGTAAATGACGTTAGTCAATCCCCGTTGGGATGGGCCACGCATTTTAGCTCTACGGCATATCGTGGAGCCTATTTGAATACGTATTAGGCCTAGACAACGACTTGCGGTGATCGTCCATTGAAAAACTGTCTAGTCCCCCCCCCCCAGAGAAGTCTCGTAATAGTTCCGAGCGGTGGAGGGCTTGAATGGTCCGAGCGGGACCCGAACCAAGAACGTCGATTCGGTGTGCAGGCCACAGACGGGGTCTCCTTCGATTGCGCTACCTCGCCCAAACCAGGGCCTCTAAGAGTGAGAGAAATGTGTTGTGAAATGGGTTTGAAGCTATTGTCTATCGTATGGTACGTGCAAGCTGGTAGCAGGTTAGTACAGCTGAACAAAATATCCGGGTAAACACCAATTCATTGAAGGTAGTCGAACATTCCAGATTTCGGTGCACAGAAGAAGACACTCCGAATGCTGTGGGTTTTATGCAACGAATGCGTCGCACTGTAACAAGATAATGCAGAATAAATGACGGTATTACTTAACCACTTTTGGGATGAGCCATACACTCCACTTCGACGAGAGAACAGAGTTGAATGCGTATTTGGCCATACAGTGACATGCGGTAGCCGCGCTTAAACATTCCTAGACAAATCTGGTACCAATTCGATGATCCGAGAGGGGTGGAAGGCCTTGGTTGGCCTGAGCGGAAAATCCAAACCAGGAACCTGGTATCGGGTGCGTGCGGCAGCCGGCACCTCCTCCGACAGCGCTACACGCGTCCACTGTAACAGTAACTCGAAAGGTTATCAAAGGAGTCCCTCACCTGAAGGCTGTAACCCTTGTAGCCAATGCAGCCTTCATAGTGGACAGTGGTAATCGTCAACATGCGTTTTCCTAGTAATCACTCCAGGCTGACTCACACCTGGGACGTCATACGCTTGAGTGATACGTTCGCAGAGTTCGTGAAAAAGCCAGACGGGCGGCGCAGTCACACTTCCGCGTCGCGCTGAACGGTTCATTATATCTGAGAACCGGTTCTCGTCCACGCCTATGTGTAGAATGGAGACGTCATAGGGGCAAGTAGCAGACGCGACACTCACACGATGGATTATGCACCATTGCGCACTAATGGGTAACCTCTACTTCAATCAGGCTGGAACCCGGCAACATCTGTCTTCCTCCTAAGAAGTTGGGTTTTTCGACGACTACTACATAGCTAGCCGTCTGAAGGGATCAAGGAATTATGCCTAACGCAGCAAGCGAATAAATTGGGAAACCTCCTTTGAAGACGGTGACGCACGAGTGCAACGAAGCAATCGCGTGTTTCTCCTGCTTTACTAGGGCCATGGTTTTCGAGGCGTACATTAATGCAGGAAGAACGGATAAGTCGAGTAGATGGGCACAGTTCCTCGTCTTCTACACGACATTTTCGGCGCCCGTGAAAGCTCCCCATGACGCCATTTCCTCCTGCTCAACCCAGGCCTTGTAGATTGCGCCCGACTTGACTACCTATGATAGATACACGTAACTAGAACATTCGAAGAATCTTCTGAATAATGCTGACTCGCGAACACGATGCGTTCTTCCCTCCGACACATGTTATTCTGATCATTGCTGCTTTGCTATTCTGCAGCGTATTCTTTAGTCTCTGACGTGAGTCGAGGTAGCACAGTCGATCCTCCACTCTGCGGAAAAGTCGCGTCAGAAGCTGCAGCTCAATGTTGCAGCTCAAGTTCATAGCCTAAATAGATTAACTATCGCTCCATTTGGCTAATGCTCTGTGTTATGATTAAGATGTGGTCAGCGAAGTGAAGATGGTGTACAGTACCGACCTCATGTCTTTTGGTCATTGGCCGAAGAGAACGTGCAGGCTAGCTTGTCCCGTCTTTCCAAAGCGGCCTTTTTTGACAACTTTAAAAAAAATGAAATACTTGTAAAAAGAAAGGCATATCTGGGCTAAGTAGTTCAAACTCTAACATTCAAATTATCCATATTTGATTAACAATTACTATTAGGTTGTCCCACTCGGAGTGTCGCATATATATTGTGGCCTCCTTTTCTCAGTTCGCATCGGTTGAGAGCTCACTTACTCACTTGTTATGGTTAGTTTTTCGCGGCGTTTCATCTTCTACATTTCCTATTTTTCCTACATTATTCCCTCATCGGTTTCAGAAATTATGTATAGCCTTCAGACTACAATGGATCAGAAAATGGTAGTGCCTGCCCTACGACTTCAAACTGAAGAAATCCGCTTCGGTATCGCACCGTTCGTTGGTAGCCGCATTTAGCGAAGATGTCGTTCCCAATAGCCAATGCGAGCGGTGGCTTCAACGTCTTGCAGCTGGTGACGAAAGTCTTGAAGACAAAGAGCATAGGAGACAGGCGCCTGTACTGGATAGCCAGCTTTCACGGACTGCCGTTGAAGCTGATCCGACAAGATCGACTCGTGAGTTTGCAGTAGAGCTTATCTGCTCCAAATTCTACTCCAAATTAAGCCCCAAATTTAAATCCCAATCGAGTTGACACGTCCTCTACCAACTTGCTGCATGCTCATGCAAGCCCTCATGCCGCAAAAGTCGTTCAGCAAGAAATCGAGGAATTTGGTTGAACCGTTTTGCCTCATACGTTGTAGAGTCCTGACACTTAGATAAGTTGTTTTGGTCAACCTAAGCTCACCCTACAAGCTGTCGCTCTCACTCGATTGATTCCGTCGGACCCATATGTACTGTTCAGCTCTTCTGGGATCTCTATGTCAAAAGGTAAAGCTTGAGCTCAAATATAGGTTGATTTTCACAAATACTTTACTTGTAAAAAAGCTACTTAAAAACACACTTTGGAACGCTTTGGAGCAGGGCAAGTTCATCTGCGCGTTGTTTTCGGGCAATGACCGAGAGACATGGCCGGTGCTGTAGTTGCCGACCCTCCATTTTCACTCCCACGTCTTTCCATTCTAGATCGTGCATGGTGTTTTTGAGAGTGGCGCGGAAGAGCTTCAGCCGAGTGTGGTCTTCGACTTGAAACCGTTGAATAACTCGCGAATTATTCTGATGAACTGAGTAAGGGCTACCTATTGAGCATCGTCACGTGGTGGATGTAGTCTATCCTGCTGAATTCTCTCCGAAATATCTCTTGCTCGCATGCAGTCCTTCCTCAGGATGGTGAGCAACTTGTGAACTACGGATGATAGGCAGATGGCGCGATTGCCGATACTGTAGTAAATGAAGTAAGGCACGCAAAAGTTCCTACCGCTCGAAAATTCCCCCGTAGGGGAGAGAATTATGTAATATCACAGTATTGCAGAACCGAACCCAACACACCTACCTACCTACACATGTTTGCATTCAAGGTTACATGGGAGCCTATTGTCGCGTCTTGGATCGTCAATTCCACAACGAGAAATTCAATGATCAGTTGAAACTCGGAGCTGGGGTCATTCGCTTTTCCTACTCTCAGCTGCCGCAGCTCTCGGGCAAGGGAATTGAAAAGCTCGTTGGGAACACGTTTTGGGCAATGATGGAGAATACCGGAGTTCGTATTGTTTTTATTTTATTTTATTATAATTCATTTCGTATTGTTATAAAGCAATGACTTTCTGGAACGAAAATGATATTTCGGTCAACTTTTTCTTGAATCCAATAACTATGACAGGTCAAAAAAAGGCTGCACGATAGAAAGAAAAGGCGGCATGCATGGCGCACCTAATCGGCAGAATTAACTTGACATCTTACCCCTGACGTTACCGCACTCATATAGGCCTGTTCATATTTTGTGACGGAAGCGACGGGATCAATTCGCCTGCAAGACCAAAGACCCCTGTCGAGAAGTATGAGCAGGCCTATAGCCATCAGCGTTTTAATACGTGACAATGCGTCCCAAATTGGGACGCACCTCTAATAAAATTATTTTGAAACCACCGATTTAGCTCAAACTTCATCTAGAGGGTTTTTTTTGGGACACTAAACACGAATCCGTTGCCCGTTTCACCGAATACGGCCGGAGACCACCCATATCGACAACTATGGTGGTTGGGTCAGAATCACGGATTTGGCTCAAACTTCGCTTAAGGGCTTCTTGGGGATGGTGAACACATTTCTGATGTCCGTTTCACCAAATACGTCGAGCTGCGGTAAGTAAAAGTAAATGGGGGTGATCAGTCGTCTCATTCTCGAAATAGGAGGTAATAATTAAAGTACACTCACATCAAATTTCTGATTTTTATAATGGTTTTCCGCACAAATTTTTATGGCTGTTCAATAATACGAAAATAAATAAATCAAAAATTACAAACAAACCTGCAAATACAGTCGAAAACTTATGAGTAAACAGTTACAACAACGGAGACACAGCTCGAATTTCAAAGAACAGAAGTAGAACATGAATTGGCGTTGTTTGAAAGCAAGAAAGGCAGATAAATTCGTGACAGAGATACAGACAGATGTACGTTCTGACCTTTTTGGCCTTGTTGTTAGCAGACGTTCGACTTTCTTTGTTGTACAGCATATTGTAGCAGGTTTTGCAGCGACGTCGATTATTGCCGCTGAACTACTGGCCGCTTCCGCTTTCTGGCTTGGCTGTGGACGCCTCTTCAGCTTCAGTCCTCAGGATTTGGGCTACTACCTTAGCTGTCGATATGGGTAGTCTTGGGCTGTATTCGGTGAAACGAACGTCGGATTTGTGTTCAGCATTCCAAGTAAACCTTAGGGTGAGGTTTGGGTTGCGGGATGTCGTCCTGGTCTTGGTCTCTCAAGGGACTTGGTCCCACACCACAGACGCTTGAAAATCGCTCTGGTCGTCTACGTGTTAAATAGCGTTAACTTTTAGTGTTATTTTTAAATTTTCCTAAACTAGTTCATGCAAACGAAAACAAAACTATGTACGAAAAGCACTGAAAGCGATTGGAGGAACGCAGAACGCCAGCGAAACCCGCAAAAGGTTCTCAAACTTTTATCAAAGAGGAGCAGCGCGACTGCCTCCGACAGTGGCACTCTAATAGCCATTAGTGTTGACTGATTAGATCTGCTCTAAGGTACACAGCGGTGAAACCAGGTCATTTATGTAAAAAGCGGACATAGATAAGCGACGTCGAACATATACAATTACAACTCATCTCAATGAACCCGGTACGGATGGGTGGTAATTGGAAGGAATATAATTAACTCTGGATAATAGACTCTCTAGGAATACACTTAATGGAGAACTCTAGTTGCCACGCCTAGTCAGATTGGAAGAGGGGCTTGGTTAGAGGCCACTGGAGCGGACCTTCCTGGCGTAGACGAGACCGGCGAGGCCGGCGACGCCTAGCACCGCGGCGGCTGTAGCTGCGCAGCGAACCTGAAAGGGACGCACTGAGAGGCCCATCATGGCTTGGAACAGAATAAGGCCGGGACGCACCATGTCCGGGTTCTCGTTCATCCACAGCATGAGGCTGTTACAGCACTGCGACTTCTTGCCCGCTGTCTTATCATCCCGGACCCGTTCGGCTTCTTCGCTCTTCTTCTCCTCGACGCCCTTCTTCTCCTCTTCCTTCGTCGGCTGCTGTTCTGCTGGCGGTGCAGCTGTGGGAGTCTGAAAGTGAAGAATTATCATGAGAACACGCCACGGTTAAAAAACAGAACAGAATTCTGCACCTCCTTGCTCACTATAGTGTCGGCCGCAGGTTTCTCCTCAGAATTTCCATTGTCTGCGCGGTCTATCTAAAACAAAACCAACGAGTTTCACAAGTATGGACCATCAACTGAGTCTAATAGACGATGTAGAGTTATTTGCATAGGAAATACTGTAGTGAGGGTCCAACCTTAACAAAGTCTCCGGGATCAGAATCGACACTTTTCCGCAAAGAGATTTTGTGACCAGAATCCACCTAAAACAAGTTTAAAGTTCTGATACCCGGAGAAGTTCTCATTCCACCCACATGGTAGAGGAGCACAGTTTTCAAACAATGGAAGCTATAACGTCTTAGGAGCTACTTAGAGCTCCACATCATAGCGAAAACCGACGTAATCATAGGCACCAATGAGCCGGTTGTGTGAAGGGATTATATCACGAATAAAAAAGAAAAAGACTCTAATCGGCCCTATAAAGCACTTCAATCAGATGAGTGTATAGTGGCACTAGCAATAATAATGAAAAATAAAAAATATATAAACTAAGACATAACTCAACATAGCTCACAAGGGAACTGTCTGAACGGTACGCCGGAACGGCAAGAATGAGTGCTATAGGGAGGATCCCCGTCCTCCAAATAGTAACAGAACATGTTTTGTTTTTGCCGAATCCTCTGGACAAACGAGTAGGTGGGTGTAATTGTTAAGGGTCCGCAGAGCGAACTCTTCACGGCAGCGCAAGATCCAGGTCTCGTGGACTGGGTGGCACAGTGGTAGAGGACGCGCCTCGTGTTCGTGAGGTCTAGGGTTCGGTTCCCATGCTACGTCGCTTTTTTGCACTTTTACCATAGTGTCGGATTTCCACATAGATTTCCATATCTGAACTTGTTTTTGGAGTTTGTTACGGCAAGATGTTTTTATTACTTATTATTTGTCGACATCTCGTAATTCACCAGCAATGTCTGAAACATGCCAAACAACATGAAACAGCGGCAGAGTGCCAGAAAATGCTTCAAATGCAATTTGTTAGTGTCAGTGAGGTGAGCACCACCAGTGTACTCACAGTGTAGGAAGGGACCACATGATCTTCAACTTGACCTACCACCTCGATCAATATTCTCGCCTCTGTTATGCTTACAAAGTCGCGCGGTTATAACAAGCTGCTGCCGCCAACACTGACTCTACAATGCCTGCTAACCCTCGAGTGGTCATTCACCTATTGACACTGAAGTGCGGATCTCCACTGGATACTGTTCCTTCAAGAGACGAAATGAAGCTGGCGGAAAGGATAGCAAGTATCCTACAGGATTTCGAACTGCGACAGCTGGAAATCGACGAAGTGGAGAAGTTGGAGGTAGTGGAAGAAGAGGACCAAGAGTTTCAACCAGAAGAGGATTGTGCTGGAATCACGGTACCAGTAACCAGTGAAGGTACTATCACGTTTTCGGGAGGACAGATCGTTTCGGAGGAAAAGATTTGGCAATACTAGAATTGTTATACTATACAAGTTTGAGAACTGGGGAAAGTGAACCGTATCGCGATTCCAGGCTTGGGCTGCAGCGGAGTACCACTGGGCAGGAACTATGAAGCCAAACACAAGTTCAGATATGGAAATCTCTATGGAAATCCGATGCTACGGTAAAAGTGCAAAAACGCGACATAGCATGGGAACCAAACACTAGACCTCACGAACATGAGGCGTGCCCTCTACCACTGTGCCACCCAGTCCACGACATCGAGATCTTGCGCTGCATTGAAGAGCTCGCTCTGCGGACCCTTAACCATTACACCCTCGTACTCGTTTGCCTCAAGGATGCGGCAGAAACAAAACATGTTCTTAGTCAGTTAAGTTTTTTGTGCCAACACGAGGTTTATAGGTGGACCTTTATTTAGCAGGGCCTGACGTCTTCAGAGGCCTGAACGTGGTGCATGTTCTGTTACTATTTGGATGACGGAGATTCTCCCTATAGTACACGTTCTTGGCGTTCCGGCGTACCGTTCAGACAGTTCCCTTGCCAGTGCTCGATAGTGTTTTTGGTATAGTCGCTAATGTGACCCACATGGCGAGATGAACCAATTGCAGGAGCGAGCGAACACGCGCCATAGGGCGACGACCACCCCCTCCCCCCCCCCTCCATCCTCGGCCTCGATTGATCTAGTGCGTACCCCTGCTCAATGTAGGTCGCACTAACGACTACTACTGATTCTCTAAGCGTAGGTCAGTGAGCTTTCTGATTTTATAAGAATAAATAATAGGGTTCGGAGTTCATCTGTGCCTTTGCGATGCCCGCCACGTGCTCACTTTTTATTTAATAGGTTTATTTAATTCAATAACTTTACGTTTGTACGTGATTTAATCCAAGTGAACGAACCTTTAAAAACTCCTGCTTTCGGCAATATTGTGAAAGCGAATCAATCGCAGTCTTTTAAAAATCAGAGAATTGTATGCTTAAATATTTGCCATATTACGTTGAAGAATAGAGCGATTTTCGCGTGTCTGTGGAAAGAAGCGCACCACGCAAGTATGAGACGAGATCCTGTGAAGCAAAATTCTTGTGAAGGATAATTTGGGATGATGAACACAATGGTGGTGTCTGTTGGGACGGATACGCAAGCTTATCTCCCGAATCGATAACAAGGGTGGTCGTGTCAGACTCACCGTTGTGCTGAACTTCGTTTATGGGGTTGTTGGATGTGCTGATCGCGAACATCACTCTCTTTTCAAATATCAGCCAACTACGATAGGTAAGTAAGTAAGCTACGTGGGCCAAGTGAACTACTTCATGTGGTTAGGTGACGATATGGCGGGAAAAGGGTCACTGAACTAGCCAGAACTTCGTCCTGAAAGTTATTTTTGGTGCTGTGATGTGCAATTTTTAGAATTTCAACAAACTAACTAGGGATGTGGTCCGGAGCCGGTGGGTTTTCACATAACTAGGGCATTTTACGTTGGATATGGACAACGCTCACCAGCTCATACCCAGCGTAACAAAACTGATCAAAGCCTTCTTGTCTAATGGATCAACGCAGAATGCAGAGAAAGAAGGGGAAATCGAGAGAAGTGGAAAAGAGGAAAGCTGCTAGAGCGCTAAAGAAAGTAGATTGTCACAGATGTGAAATCTAATGAAATCCCGAAAAGAAAACGTGAGATTTTGAGCAGCCTCTCAAGCGACCTTCCACACGGCCTTCGTGCAAAATCGAAAGTCCCGACATGAAAACTGCAGTTATCGATTTGGTAGAAAAGCAACCGATCAATCGATACAACAGACATCGGCATCATGTTCACCATTCCAAATAACCCTTCCAAACGAAATTTGGATGGACCTGATGCCGTCCGTCTCACCTAAATAGACCGCCGCGCACCATTGAGTGGCGTTGTCGTCAAAGTGTTAACATTGTGTCGTTTCGGCAGATTAATATTTGTGTTTGTATTCATATTTGTAAGTTGACTTCAATACGGAAGGTTGTTTGAGCGGCTGGTCAAAATCTCACGTTTTCTTTTCGGGATTTCATTAGATTTCACATCTGTGACAATCTACTTTCTTTAGCGCTCTAGCAGCTTTACTCTTTTCCTCTTCTCTGGATTTCCCCTTCTTTCTCTGCATTCTGCGTTGATCCATTAGGCAAGAAGGCTTTGATCAGTTATGTTACGCTGGGTATGAGCTGGTGAGCGTTACCCATATCTAACGTAACATACCTTAGTTATGTGATAACCCACCGGCTCCGGACCACATACCCTAGTTAGTTTGTTGAAATTCTAAAAATCGCACATCACAGCACCAAAAATAACCTAAAGGACGAAGTTCTGGCTAGATTGGTGACCCTGTCCCCGCCATATCGCCACCCAACCACGTGAAGTAGTTTACGTGGCCCACGTAGCTTATTTACCGCTACCTATCGTAGTTGGTTGATAAAGCGATCACAATAGAGCAAATCTACCACCCTCCTTCACTGCATAACTTCAGGTAGACGTCATCCGCAACATCAATCGAAGAAACGGTACAATGTTCTTGACCATTCCACGGCACGATTTTCTGATGATCAAATCCTTGGAGAGGGGCCCTTTGGAGAGCACCCAAGGCACTATTGGGGCGAAAGAAATATAAATTCCACGTTCATTCAAAAAGGACGCACATTTCTTCTTAAGACACTGTGTAAAAGACTTTTCGCATGAATTTTCAAAACAAAAGATTATCATATCTTTGTTATAAGGTGTCTGTCTTGGGTTGCATGCTCATATGTTTCTTCATGCTTAAAAGGTGTTCGATTTAAAATAAAAGGTGTCCGTTTCAAGGTAAGAGTAGTATAAGGCCAGGACTTAGCGTCCCAGATGTACTACAGCCCTACTGTAAATTCTCGGGAAAACCTGTAGTACCCGTCAATGTTCTCCCTGCAGTATTCTATCCAGAATTCTGTGAAGCTGACTAGCCCATGGAGGCGAAGCCAGAGTCATGACGCCTGCTGGCTGTACCAGACATCAATCTGCCTGACCTTTTTTTTAACATAATAGATCCGTCTGTTGATCTAAGAACGTGTTTCGTGTGAGCGTAGGCGCCCGTTTATCTCTGTTTCGCGTCGTACGGTCATAAATTTTCGACGAAGGGGGTGATAGAAAGAAAGGCAAGGCACAGCAGCAAAAGACTGCAAGAAACTCGTAAAAGAAGATGCAGAGGTGAGATAGTTGCTACTTAGCAGACCCATTACACGCAACGGGGATCGATCTAGAACAGCAGCAGAACAGTCTCACTGCAGAAATCGAAATATCAATCGGATAGCTCTTTTTTCAGCTCTTTTGCTGTTGAATAAATTTCTCGTATTTCGGAAATTCTCAGAAGATATTCAACAAAAGTAGCGGGCAATTTGTTGAAAAAGCAGGCAGCAGAGTAGGACCTGTCGAGTGTCCAATAATTTCCTGGCTCTTTCTACTATAGAGTCGTATATACACCTTTAGAGGCATACACTGATAACCAACCTCTTGTTGGTTTCCATTTTCCTCTGGCTCCACTGGTGTGGTGCTGGGATCAACCTCAGCCGGGGTAGTTAAGGAGTATCCTTCACTGGACGAGTTGTCTTCCTGAAAAGGCACAAATGGGATGTTGTGGGGTCAATTCGAGCACATACGTCTGTTTCTGACAAAGTCAACTATCTAAGGCTCATGGCGGCCAAGTGTAAAAGCTTAAGAGATAAAGGTCGGTGCTAATCAACCTTTTTTGTGGGATGCGGCTTACATTCTACTCATACGGGATGTCGTGGAGGCGATCTGAAGGCGCATTTCGCCTACGCAATGGCTTGCGGAGGCCAGACGATGTACAGATCAGCGGTTTACCCTTCCCAGACAAGTCTGGTGCCAATTCATCGACGCCGTAGGCATGGAAGGCTTGGTTGGTTTTACGAGAAATCCGAACCATGAACCTCGTATCGGGAGCAGGCGACAGCCGGCGCCTCCCCCGATTGCAGTCCTCTGACGGAGTAATAGCAGTAAAACCAAGCGTAGCGTAACAGGGCTGCTGCAGCTTACTATAGTGACGAGTTGTAGATGAGGTCGTTCCTGACGATTGGGCATGTTTTGCCCAAGCAGAAAATAGCGTAGGCTGCCCACAGCGCCACCCTATTGACTAGAAGAATGGAGAGCTGTGTGTATCCTACTAACCTTTGTGAAGCTTGGCTTTCCGCATGGTGCGGCGCCTTTCTGGGGCCGGATTCATCAGCGACAATGTAATCCGCGGGTATAGGGGGCAGAGATACCCACGATGAACCCTGCATCTCTGACTCTTACCTTATCTCTACCCCTTATACCCTGCATACATACATGCTTAATTGGTGATGAATCCGGCCTCTGACGTGAACCGGTTGTGGAATTGACCGTCTGGCAAAAATATCTCGGCCAATTACGCGTTCGCTGGGCACATGTATTGTTGTTCACTTCGCGGCTGTTAAGGAGCGAAGGGATGGACTCCGAATTTTCCACTTTTTTCATTAGAATCCGTGGAAAGGTTCTTTTTTGTGACTGATCGAAGGAAGTTTGCTCGCCTCAAAACTTCAGTCTTCCAATATACTTTGCCTCGCTTCTGGAATAATGGCTCGAATGTTTTCCTCATGATGCAGCCCATCGATATATACCAAGTTCACGACCGCTTCCGCTCCCTACCGATCCGTTCCATTCCTTGGAACTCAAACGGCATCTTCATGCAGCTGTATGGTTTCGGCTACCACGAAATAAAGCTTATCAACGGTCAGCGTTTTCGTTTTCGTCATCCGCATCATAATGGACGCCTTATCTTTCCCAGACAGGTCTGATATCAATTCATCGACCCTGGAGGAATGGAAGGCCTGGTGACCTAGGCGAGAAAAATAAATAAACAAAATCCGAACCAGGAACCTGTTGTCGGGTGCATGCGCCCGCTTCAGCACCTACCCTTAAAAATTGCAATGTTGAGACATAGTGGAGCCATACCTTAGAAAGTGTAACCAAATGAATTCGCAATTAAAAGTATGGAGAAAGGATGGGCTACAATAATATAAAGGTGGACTCACCATGGTAATGTTGCCAACGTCGGACGTCTGCTCAGAGAACGGTTCCTGGAACGGAAAAGTAGAAAAAACGCGAGGAAGTCAATGCAAAACATCGCGTTCCCGACGAAATTGTGCACGAAAGCGTGAATATTCTCCGAAGGTAGGTGAGAAAATAATACCAAGTTGTACTTAAACTCGCCTCTAGTGGAAGCGAAAGCAACCTGGAGAAACTCACCACTAAAGTGATCGGATAGCTGTCTCCATGCTCGGCTCCTTCGCCGCTCTTCTCCTCTGCAAGCGCAAGACATTTACATGCGAGACGACAACAAATCGCGTAAACAGGAGAAAGGCCGCTGTTAGCTAATCCATTTATGGGATGCGCCATGCATTTCACTTCTGTGGGATATCTGGGCTATATAAAGACCACGGTTCGGAGTGCAAAGGAGAGTTGATACCGGCACTACGCGTGCCTTAGTGTTTGATAGTAGCGAAAAAATGGTAATTATATTTTTTCTTTATTTTATTTTCATACATTACAAACAAACAACGTTATAACGAAAAAGGTTCATCTGAAGATAGGTGGCGAAACGAACCTTTTTGAAAAAGAAAAATGTGTAATTTTATTCATTGCGGTTTAAATCTTCTTTATAAACATAAGAAAGCAGTCGGTAGGAGGCAAGTGACTTTGACTTAGTACACGCCCGGGCACGTAGCCTTCCATCATTCTGGAACGCAGAACTACCGTCTCATTCATCGGCCGACTGTTACAAAAAGATATGTTGGGCGCATCCAAATTGGATCGATAAAAAGCGATAAATGATAAAGAACAGCGTTAATCCCACTTTTACGGAGTTTCGTGAAGGCCACTCGAATGCATATTTGGCTTATGGGTGCGTGTAACGACGTCGGAGGAGATGCTGGATGTCGTGTGCGCCCGATACCAGGTTCCTGGTTCGGATTTTCCGCCCAGGCCAAGCAAGCTTTTTGGGTCAGTGAATCGGTACTAGAACTAGAACTAGAATTCTCTGGGAACGATAAAGTGCTGACTTGTTCATCAGCTGACCACCGCAACTCATTGTGTGGGCAAATACGCAATCAAATCGCTTCCAGACATCCCGTAGAAGCAGAATGCGTGGCGCATCCCAAAACGAGATCGAGTAATACCTTCCTTTATCCTTGTTTATTATTTGGCCTGCGCAATGATTTACGTTGGACAGCCCACGGAAAAGTCAGGATTTTATCGTTCCTGGAGACAAGTCAGGCACCAATTCACCGACGCAGGAGGGATGGAAGGCCTGGTTGGTCCAGGCGGGAAGTCCGATCCAGGGACCTGGGATCGGTGCACGCGCCAGCCAACGTTTCCTCCGATTACGCTACACACACGATTCCACGATACGGCATAAAATTAGGATGCAGGAAATACATCAATGAAAACAAAATATTTTACTTGGGATAATGGCCTCGTGGTGGTGGGAGAATTTGGTACTTATCTACATCTGACCAGACCGCAGTGAAGCGGATCTCCCAAGGTTGCAGAGAGTCAAAACAAACGCGGATGCTGAATAACCAGCCCTGTGTGACGTGAAAAGGTAGCTGGTGCAGTCAGGATTCGGATTTCGTTAGTGATTCCCTTGGCGTGCTCGCGAAAGCACGAGAAGCACCACTTTTTCGAAATGTAGTCCTACCAGATAAAATAACAGCAATATAAAGGAGAGATGACCGTGTTACTCAATCCCTTTTGGTATTTGCCACGCTTTCTATTTCTATGGAAATTTCCTTTTTCAATGAAGGCAATTTGAATGCGTATTCGACCATACCATAACTTGCGGCGGCGAGCCGATGAACAAGTCAGCGCTTTATCCTTCCCAGACGAGGCCGAAATTCCTCGACCCGGAGGGATGGAAGGCTTGGTTGGCCTGGCAAGAACTCCGAACCACGAGCCTGGTATCGGATGCACGTGACAGCCGGCACCTCCACCGACTGCGCTACACGCGCCACTGACAGAAAGTTATGCTTAAAAATTCGTCGAAATGTGTCCTATGTTGCCAGAGAAGACGACGTAGGACAAAAACCACGGAAGAATAAGAGAAGAAATGCACCTTGTGGAACGTTCCCGGCTTCCGTCTCCATGGCGTTCTTCGTCGGCGCTATCGGATCGATTGGTTGCTCTTTTACCTGAGAAGAAGAAGAGATGATGCACGTGGACAGCTGGCGGCGGAGACAAAAACAATTCGCAGCAGCAGCACTGAATAGCAACAGTGCTCATCAACGGGTTCGGTGGATAACATGGCCACGACGCCCACATTAGCAGCTGAATAATTAACCAAATCTATAGCAGCTACTCACTACTCACTGCATTGGAGCTTGGGGTTAGGAATTCTTCTTCCGCAAGTCTTGTGCGGAATCTTTCGCGACTTTGTAGAACAGAGATGAGAGAAGTGCCTGCAGGAGAACCGCTACCAGTTCTCGCAGTTGCAGTGAACATAGCTATCTACGCGAGAGCTTGTTGTGTACTTGTTTTTGAGACAACGCCAGATTGCTTGTTTTGTCGAGTTACGATGTTACAACAAATGGAAATGCATCCATGAAAACGAGTCCAAAAGAAATATCGAGTTCTCCAGCGCCACTCAAAAGACAAAGACAATGCGGACCGCCAGTAGATGCTTATACATAGGTTCTGGTGCATGTTACGTTGACTTGTGCTTCTTCTGCAATATAATTTGCAACGTTGCATTGTATATTTTGCATTGTGATTTGCTGACGGATCCACTAGAGCAAAGTTGGCTGGTCTTCCTAGTCTGTGTTCCAGAAGAAAAACGCTGATTTGCTCATATTGTTAAAAATTCTGACTAAAACCGTTGCAGTTGACCCGCTGCCATTCATCAAGTCTCCACTATCTAGAAATAGAAGAGGAAACTTAGAATGTATGTCTCTGTCGCAAGGCTAGTTCAAGCTTCCTCACCTATAGGAATCCCAGGGAGCTCAACTGCTTGCTTGGTGAATCCGAAAAATATCACACAGAAGGCACTTCCGGTTCTTAAGTCATTTATTGCCTGTTTAAGCAAATTTAGAGTATTGTATGTCACGTCTTTGAATAAATAAAATAAATGAATAAACAAAGTTAAAAGAATGCCTGGCGCGATCTCATTACATTGCAGTCCGTAGTTTCCTTTATCTGTCATCTAAGTTACAGTTCCAGCTGGTGGCCTTGCCGGCGACAAGGTTATGTGCTTTCGATTAGTGTTCGCACTTTTGTGATTAACTAATCTGCCACAAACAGTGGTGTTTTGCTGCCTTAATGTTATGGAAATCATAGAGCAGCGATATTTATTCATACGTGAAATTCATGGTCAGTCTGGAGTATCAAGTAGAAGTAGAATCTAGCCCTATGCCTTTCTTGAGGGGCAGAAGACATCAGATACATGTTCTGCAGCAGGGCAGCGCTGCAGTCCATATGTCCAGGTCGACCAAAGGTTGGCTCCACCGTCACAATATTCAAGTAACGGACTGGCTGGCCTGTTCTCCTGACTGCAATCCGATGGAGAACATGTGGAGAGTTGGTTCAACCGCAAATAGCCGGCAGTTCAATTACGTGGCGGCGATTTTGACTGCTTAGCACACTATCGAAGACAAAATCATCCAGAACCTTGTCAATAGCATGAATATTACTATGCATGATGTTATAGACAATAATTTGAAGCTCTATACAGCGGATTTTGTCGATATGTTTACAAATATTCCACACAACATAGTTATTGCAAACATATCTCAAACTATCAACATTTGCTTTGTAAATTCGAATAAAAATTTTCTGACGGCTAACCGATACAGATGTTTTTATAGCGACGATGCCTCACATTCTGGTAACTACAAATCATGTACTAAACAAGACATAATATATATGTTAGATTACTTGTTAAACAAGTCCTATTGTAGAGTGGACAGTTCCGTTTACAAACAGATAAAAGGCGTTCCACAAGGTGGAAATGCCAGCCCAATCATTGCTGACTTAACACTTTCATTTTTTGAGTACAAATATTCAATTAATAAATTTCTTCCCACTAAGGGGTTTCATCCTTTAACTACACGGACGACATACAAATTATTCATAATTTAGAAGATAACTGTACAGATGGTATTATATCAAATGCTTATAAAAATTGTCTAGAAATCAGTAGAACTAATGAAAATTCTGCTGAATATAATTTCTTAGATTTAGCAGTTAACATTTCGTAGGGATTATGGGCGCGTGAAGCGCAGTCGGAGGAGGCGCCGGCTGTCGCCTGCACCTGATACGAGGTTCCTGGTTCGATTTCCCGCCCAGGCCAACCAAGCCTTCCATCACTCCGGGGTCGGAGAATTGGTACCAGACTTGTCTGGGGAGGATAAAGCACTGACTTGTACATCGGCTGGCCACCGCAAGTCATTGTATGGCCAATTACGCATTCAACACGCCTCCACGACATCCCATAGAAGTAGAATGCGTAGCGCATCCCAATGAGGATTGAATAACGCTGTCTTTTAACCTTTATCCTTTAAGAAATATTATTTACCAAACAATATAATAAAACAGATTACATTAACTCTAAGGTGATAAGATTCCCACACTACGACTCATATATAGGCTATCCCCTTTAAAAATTATAATTTATACAGAAACCCTCCGCATATCGCGTAATTACACCAAAAAAATATGATTTCATAAACAGGTTTAGTAGCTTGGTTCCTCCCTTATTAAACTAAAGTACAATAAAAAAATTATTCTGCAAGGTATACTGAAGGTCATTCTTCACAAAAGCATCAACTACAGACATGGTTTTTTAAACTCATATAAGGAAGCACGCAAATTCATTCAAACGCTGCTAGATCAATTCTAGCCCCTTACTGGTCAACCACGTTGTTTACCCGCTGCAAAGATCACCTCTGGTCCAATAAACAATGACCTATACATACTATCTCCCGTCACCCTTGACCTAGTTAGGGGTCTATATAAACACGAGTCTCAGCGTCTAGGACGTACTACAGCTCCCTGCCGTACTGATGATCCTCGGGGAGGTACTGTAGTACTACTATACCATTATACTCTATTGCAGTAATGAATCCTGTGTAGGGCTAAGAGGTGAAACAGAATGCACATTCCTTGAATAAAACAGCATGCAAGCTTACCAATTGTTATAAGAAATAACGGTGGCCCGATCGCCTTTTGAAATTAGTGAAAAGTTTGTTTTTTAAAAGTTCATACACTTGAACACTTTTGCAACACCAATTTTAAACCAGTTTTCTTCAAAAAAGTCGGATTCTCGGGTGAGACGAAAGAAATTTTTGACAGTGAGTGGTTACCTATTTTGGACTACGAAGAATCTAACGGAGCTAGTGCGGGCCTGCAGGTATAAACGCGAAACGAGATATGGACAAGTTTTGGAGTGGATAAATACTTTTGGAACGCACTGTATCCAGTCCAGTTTACAACAAAGCGGACACATACATGTAGTTGTTTCACAATTAATCGTGTCTACAACTAGAAATTTTGGAAGAGTAGATGGCGTAATCCTGGCAACTCATAGAAGACAGCGATTCATTTTTGGTCCTACACCTAAGCCTTGGTAATAGTACTACTGGCGACAAAATTATGGTCAGCGCTCACATTATTAAGAATACCTCTTTATAACATGTTTAACTGTGTTATTAACTAGTATTGGAGATCAAGAGCACTGCAGGACAGTGATATTGTTGGAAATGATTCAGTCCATTTTCTTTAAGCTTGAAGCGACTGGTCGCATTTTTTATTGCGATCAAAACTCTAGCGCCAGCGCTGGACTCGAACACGCACTTCCTGCTGACCGGGCGGGAACGCTACGCCATTACACCACAAAAGCCGTTTGATCTGATCTGCAGGAGGTGCAGGTTCGAATCCCGCCTGGCGCTAGAGTTTCGATCGCAACAAAACATCGTTGTAACCGACACTTTTAGTTCTGTCTATACAGAATAAAACAACCCTAAAATTTGAGGCTTTAGACGGCTGCACGGCGCAATCTCTACTATAAAGTTTCTATCTCCACTCGCTTTCGCATGCACACTAAATCGCTCGAGTGGCTCAGAAGTCGGAAAGGGCGGTTGTTCGAATAGCCCCATCGGCAGCAACGCTATAGCTTTTAAAACAGCGGTTCCCTTCAATAAGACACCGTGTGCATAACTAGGGATGAGTCTGAGAAGACAAAGCAAGACCAAGTTCAGAAGAGATCCTCGACGGCAGCGCTCCGCACAACGAGACCATTCGCTCCGTCACATTGCATGATCGATTAAAGTGCACGGTTTTACACAGTTCGTGCACAGAGAGACTTCTTCAGCAACAGTTATCTTCTCCTCTCAATCAGAGGCATCGCTTGAGAGGTTTCAACCTTCATCCGCAGACATATCAGGATTGGGAGAAGATCTCGATGATCTGCGCTGGACAGGCTATCGACAAGCCAGTGTTTGCCCTTGCCGGGCAAGAATGGCACCAATTCGCCGACCTCGGAGGGATAGAAGGCCTGGTTGGCCCAGACAAGACCCTATCCAAGAGCCTCAATTGGGGATTTAGGTACGTGAGATATGTACCATTTTCAAGTCATATTGGACACTTTTCAACGCAAGCTGGGACCGGATTCATCAACGACTTACAGCAATTTAACAGAGAAATTACAGCCAAAATCCCTGATAGCGCGGCTTGATATTATGGGATTTAGGCTGTAATTTCTCCATTAAATTGCTGTCATTTGTTGACGAATCCGGCCCCTGGATGCATTTGAAATCAAGCTGAACGTACATCTTCCAAATTGAGAGAGCTAGGAAGTAGACCGATTTCAGGGTAGGATCGCTAGTTGGGATGAAGAAGAGAGAAGTATCGAGAATAGCAGAAGATTGCCATCCTCCATATAAAGCGACTACCTTCTCAATAAACTATTCTCACCCTACTCGTGTAGAGCACGCTGGCTTAAATCAGAATTCAAGGAAAATGTAGTATAAATTTCTTTAAAAATTTCTAATCCCTTGAAAATGTACACACCCTCGAATTTTTAATTTTTTCAAATAGAATAATAATTCAGATTTTATCAAAGGCATAGGAAGACGTCATTTTTTAGTGTAATAAAGAAGAAGATACGCTACTCACTAGCCCATCTCGTCGAGGTTTTCATTTGATTGATGACGCGAATGCTACCTACCTGAAACATCGAAGTGAAGACACTCTGTACCGTTGACAAGGGCGTAACTTTACGAAAACCGAATTTTCGCTATCAATCAAAGGATCCTCCTGGACGAATGCACGCACTGCACTGCATTCCCTTCTTTTAGCAAAAAAAAAACTGACGCATCCTACAGTTTATGAAAAACCATAAACCATTTTTTCAATCAAATGAAATAAGGATTTTATAAAATTTCAAACAAAGGGTTCACTTAAAAAAACAGTGATTTAAGAATTTCAAAGAAACCCACACTAAACTTTCTTTGAACAAAAAATTACTTCCATATTCACAAAAAGTTCCTAACTTAATCGACAAACTTCTCGTTTCGAGGTTTGGGGTGTTTTGAGGGGACGGTGTTTTGAGCATCGTCGAGGTGAGAATTGTCTAATTCGATTTAAAAGGCGTCCACTTTAGTAAAACCCTGATCAACCAAGTCTTGCATCCTTTCGGCTCACTGAATTGGTACCAAATAGACAATGGATCCGACGCTGATTCGATTAACTTAGATCCGTCAATTCTTTCAAACTCTGGTTAAAAGGACCGTGCGAACAATGCCCTTCTTGAAGAGCCCAAATCTTCGGACGATTCATATGAGATAGACTTTCGTCAGATCGGGTGTTCGTATAATTCATATGCCTGACCTGATCAGGGGTCTGGCACCCTATCCGAATCAGATGTCGGATGTGAGGTCCGAAAAGAAACTACTTATTTGGATCATAATAAAATGTGTTCCTCTGAGAGCTGCGCTTACCTCAATTATCCCAAGATCCGGAGCTTTTCAGAAATGCCAGTATTCGCATAATCCTTTAAAAAAGTGATTGATCCGAATTATCCGAATCGACGTCGTATCCAATGTCCACTCCACTAGTTCACTACAGCGACACGCACCCAAATCACCCCATTTTTGTCCCGTGGAAATCGAATACGTGGCGCATTACACAAAGGAATTAGTTGAAGCCGAGCGTTATCTTATTTCTCTGTTAAAAAGCACACCGACTGCGGTTGTTATGAAATAACCAGAAACTGACCGCTAGCCCCACTCCCCTTCCCTACCACCGCCGCTGTATTATCTTCTGCAATGACCACTCAGCGAACGGCGAGCTTACCATGGGACTTTAAGCACAGTTAGCCGCCTGCTCAAAGCAGCTGTTAGTGGAGTTGAGCAGTCAGCCACCTACGAATCACTTCATACCTACGGCAACTTCTTACCCCATTTACTGCAATAAATGAGTTCTCTGAACAGCAGCTGGATGGCGGACAGCTGCCGCAGCTTCACGTCAACCTGCAGACATTTGTTTTTGTTGCTGGTCTACGAGCAAGCTGAAGCACCTGTGCATTGCATCTCAGAGTCTGAAGAAGAATCAAATGCTAGACAAACAGCGTGCTAGAATCAGAATTGAGGAGAGACACTCGAAACAAACGGCTGCGAAATTGAAAAGTATCGCTCGTACTACCGTTTGTGCCCGATGACAAACCTAAGAAGGTGGTGCAAAACTCTCGTGCAAAACACAAGCCTACTTCCGCGTATAAGAAGAGCAAGGCTAATAACGACGTAAACATATAGCCGCAGGCAACTGTTTGACGTCAAGCAACCAGCGAAGTCGGAGGAGACGCCGGCTTTCGTGTGCAGCCGATTCCAATTTCCTGGTTAGGATTTCTTTCCCAGTCACTGAATACTGGTACCAGACTCGTCTGGGAAGGATACAACGTTCCACCTGATGGCCACCACAAATCGTTGCAATGGCCAACAACGCATTAAAAACTGCCTTCCACGACATCTGAGTGAAGTCGAGTGGGTGGCGCATCCCAAAAATAAATTGGTTATCGCGTCCTCTTTACCTATTGACCATTTCATTCGCACAACATCTAGCAATTCATGTGATGCTTGGAATCTTCAACGTCCAACAGGGAGAGTATAAGGGTCCAGATTCTCCAGCGAGTGGAAGGTGAGTCTAGTTCGCCTACAGTCGATTTCAGCTCTTGTCCATTTTCAGCTTTCATCTGTATCACCTGTCATCCAGTTCATAAATGCTCTTTGAGAGGGCGCCAGCAGCGCAACCGTTCGAGCCTGTCGCGTGCCAGAGTGCTCCGATGGATCCACCTCGCTCGAGGAACACGAAGAGCCGGTTCGTTCCGGGCTTTCACAAAGAAGTCCAACCAACGCGTTGGTAGGCGTCTTGGTGTTTTCTCGACATTCCGCGGAATCCAGCCGGCGACGGTTCTGATCCGGTGGCTGTCTGCGCAACGCCTTCCAGCTTTATTCCAGAGAGGCAGTCAAGTTGGTAGAAAAGCCGTCTCATCAGCTGCCCTCCGCAGGTCATTGTATAGGTCAAATGCGCATACAAATTGCCTCCACCCGTAGAAGTCTCCCATAGAAGTAGAACGCGCGGCGCATGCCACAAAAGGAATGGCCTAACCCCTACCTTTATCCTTTGAACTGTTATACTTGGCCGCCATGAGCCAAGCAGCAGTATCTATAACCCAGCGTTTCATTTTCTAGACCAAACATACCAATTTACTGAACGGGAACGGAGAGAAAGCCAGGAGCCGGATTCATCAACGACTTACAGAGATCTGACAGAGAAATTACAGCGGAAAATCCTGATAACGCCAAGATTTCACCACATCGCCTGTTGAAAAAACGCGTTAATTCGCGTTTTTTTAGGAATTTCGGCTGTAATCTCCCCCTTAATTCTCTGTAAGTCGTTGATTAATTCGGTCCCAGGACGCTTGTACCTGAATCGAGAGTGAAATCCACCTGAAGGCCTCAAAGGGCTTGTCTAAGAAACGTGGACAATTTAATGCTGGCTTGTACATCTGCTTTGTCACAATTTATTGTATAAGACAAATTTCCGCTCAAGGAGCGTTCACTATGATAGGTAGAAGTAGTCCTTACACCTTGAGAGGCATTAAAAAGACTGATGTTTATGTAATTTTTTCAAGAACGTTTTATAACTATTCTGATATAGTTGTAAATGTAGCCTACATGGGGAGGCAGGGGGACTAGATTATTAGGGTGGGCCAAAAGTAATGAGACAAATTCAACAAATTTCTTTATCT